>BQKN01064358.1:27322-40548 GCA_022839385.1 Asparagus kiusianus | reverse complement strand
TAAAGGGGAATTGGACGGAGAATATAGCATGTATATAAACGGGCACAGCGCTTTCTTGTTATCGTGATATCGTGAGTGTTATGTGCATGGGCTAGAGGGCCAATACTTGACTTGAAGGCGGCCCCCGGACGATTTTACGGGGACCCGATTATATACATCAAAATATTTTTTCCTAATTCAAATAACATGTAAAACAAGAATAATATGTTTGTGTGCTTTATGGTGGACTTGTTAGTTTGTTGAGATGTAGACCAGTGTTGTTCTTTTCATACATAGATCGGAATTAATATTTAATTATTTATAATTCGAGACATATGGTATATACATGAGGGTTTTCTTGTTTGGATTATTTCGCTCGACGTACTACGTCTCGAGTTGTAGATTTTTAGGTATTAATTCTATCTATTGTATGCCCCTGTTACTTGGATGATTAGACTGATCGCTAGCTACATGATCTCGACACCTGATCGATTCTGGATGCTTTATGTTATCATGATTTAGTAGTGTTTTCATGTTGATTTGTGGATTTCAGTTGTACGTTCTTTGGTTGTTTCTGTTATCGTATCATTTTTCGCATTGGATTTCTGTTTGTTCTATTTTCTTTGTGGGGTCGGGTCTTGCCGTGCACCATGCACCTGACGTACACCTGTTTTCTCTGGTGTACATCAGACTTAGGAGAAGAGCAGGTTCAGCAGGAGCCAGAGGATTCACAGCAGGAGTACCTTGAAGATGGTGTAGCAGAAGAAGCTGAAGTTTAGTTATTTGATCTTAGTTTTCTTTTTATAGCATTTCTTTCCGTTGGATCATTGTATTTTATATTTCCAGTATTTCATTCAGATCGTTTTGTATATGGGCATGTTGGCCTGCATATTATGTCTGGGATGATATTCATTTATGATATGTATTGTTTTATTCTGTGTTGTTCATTATATTCTTGCTATCTGTGATCGGGGACCTGTGACTTCGCATTGTTTGTATTTCTTGACGCTTAGCGTATTAGATTGAGAAGACGGGGTCTAGCACTTATCTCTCCTCAGTCTAATACGTCGCGGGCTTGTTCACGTTCCGGTTCCCTGGTATTTTGGGAAGCGGGGCGTGACAACATATCCCGGATTTTGACAGATGAGGCATGGCGGAAGATATGTTGATTGCTTAGTTATTCTTTGCTGTACAGACGTCGGCTGGCGATTGGAAGGGAAGTCATTCGAGCACAGAAGAAGATATTTTAGTGATATCTAGGAAGTGACTTGTGGCGGAGTGAGTTGTTTATGCCTGAGACTTGTCAGAGTTGAGATATTGATGGGATCGATCAATGTTGTAGTGTCGATTGATGTATATCTGAAGGGAGCTGAGTTGGATCTTATCCCCTTAGTAGAGACGGGTTGGTTTTCGAGTCGTCCCCATGACTTGCCGACTAGATAGTCGAGTGAGCTTTTGGCCGAGGAGACAGCCAAGTAGATGGCCGAGCTGACTATTTGAGGAGTCGTCATGATTTATGAGGGGTCAACTGAAGCCGCACTTCGTGTCGGTAAAGATGATTCGTCGCTCGGCGGGTGGATAGATTCGTTCTTGGCTGGGCTTTGGGCCGCTAAACCGGTTTGAGCCGTAACTCTTTTGGCTCTATGAAGACAGTTTCTCGATATCTTTGTTTTTAGATGGTGAATTACCATAACAAAAATATATATAATTTTATGTTTCTAATTTATTACTTAAATATTTTAGGAGTTACCTCTTTTTCTCTATAATAAATTCTTCTATTATGCATACAATATGAGTTTCTGTTGTGTTAAATAATGTAAATTTTGATCTGTCTATGTCATTTTCTACAATGATCTGAATTAAATAACTACATTTTTATTATCAAGTTGGCTTTGACTATAATGTTAATATTTAATTTTGATATGTTTATTTTGTGAAGAATAAATATTACTTAACTTTGGTACTATATCATCAGCACTTCTATAACATTTATCATTTGGACACTCTTATTAACATTTTCTATCCATCTTGTTGTTACGGACTTTGCAAGTATAAAACCAAGATTCAACTTTCTTGAAAATGGTAGTTATCTTGGAAATTGTCCGTTTATCCTCTTCCCAAATGATTCGGAAAACTTGCCCATATACGGTTGTCCTCATGGAATTTGTATTCGTCCGTGCTCAACTTGGAGAGATTCGTATGCAACGTGGCCATATTTGTAAATATTCAACTATTGTAGCGTGTCCTTCTTGTGAGAATCTGAGATTTGTTAAGTTTGAGCGAAAAGCCCAACATGTCCCCCATCCGTGGATGGCGTCAACTATGTACGTAAATAAAGATTATCTCCATAACCTAAAATCGTTATTCTATTTGCTTATCAAGTTTAAAGTTTACTTGACAAAAAATCATATATAATCAATCTACTACTCAAGCTCATTGTGACATAGACTGAACGTATACGGATCAAAGAGAATCCTGGATACTACAATGAGTTTTCTCATTGCATAACATGTTGTATATATGTTATCAGATATTCATAATAATGATTTTCGCCACATATTGTTAACAGCCAAAAGTGCATGATGCGTTTGTCAGTTAAGTTCACCCCTTACTCCCTTAGCTTTTTGATCGGTCCTTGATCTCAAACTTGAATTGATTAGATAACATAATGTTTGTTTATAATTTTGGTGTGCAAAAACTGTTATCTGGCTTTCTGATTATATCAAATAAATATACACACTCAGATGATCAACATGTTTGCTTAACTAAGCTCTCTTTATTGATATAATATCATTTCAACTGGAGTTTAAGCTGAAGCAAGGAGCTTCAATAAGCACCTTCCGTTGCTCAGACCAAGTCAATAGTTAAAGGCGTTGACATCCAAAAGAGCATTACGTAAACACCTGACAAAGTGATAAGATTGAGTATATATAATAGATCTAAGTGATGGGATTACAAATAATTAATTGCCGAAAGGACAATGACTGTCGATAGAAGGCTGTACGTGTTTTGTTAAGGAAAACCAGGGGATTAGGATTAAGGGTCAGTTGCTTTCGTTCACATCAATGAGTACAAATGAGTTGAGAGTTATTGAGGACAGTATAGGTACCTGTTTCGGAATATTTATGCATTTAAAACTTTATTTTACCAGAAAATTTTTATTGTTATTATATTAGCAATTGATATGACCTTATAACCTCTTTTGTTAAAAAAGTTAAATACTTTGTCATATGTACACTAACTCCTTTGATGAAAACAATGTTGCAAGCAATAAATAATCAGAGTCATATGTATCCTCCAGACCATAGATAAAAAGATCATTCTCTGTGTTCAAGGAACCATTTTACCGTTACCTATGATTTAAAGGATGTGTATGAAAAACTTTCTCGAATTAATAAATTTAAGTAGAGGCAATTGGGCCAACTCGTGGGTTGCTTTCTCAGTCGAAAAATTGGGCCTTCAAATATGGGTTGCTGGCCCAAACTCTCCAACCCTGCCAAAAAATGGTAAAAGAAAAAAAAAAGGACCAGAATTAGGTATGAGATTACTAACTTTGCTAAACGAGATAAGAGATAGACTAGCAATAACTTTCATCCCGCTAATCAATTTCAAACTGAACACCCTCAATATTTCTCTCTTGATTCCTCATTTTGTAAGACAATATAGCAAAATATCCCCTCTAAAAATTTAATTGACTTAATATTGAAATTGAAAATCGAAATCATGTTATATAGAATCAAACTGTCATCTTGTTGATCCATATAAAATCTGCTCAATGTGAATAATTAGGAACAAAACACCAGTATGCCACAAGAAAAATGTGCGACAAACCCGACCCGCCCATTTCACCGCGTAAATATTTTCCTCAAATATACTTTTTCCTTCAAAAGACCAATTTTCTATAATAATCATTTTAAAACAATAATAACTTTAATAAAAATTTAAGGCTTCGTTTAGATACCATGGTGTTTTACTTGTTGTGTTTTTGTAAAAAAAAAACACCATTGTGTTATGTTTTTTCCTTAAAATGTTTTCAAAACAACATGTTAAATATTTTTCACCAATACTTGTTTGACCAATTACAACATTAGTATTAAACATATTATTAATATATTATATATTAATTATAATAAAATATATTATAATAGATATTATAATATTTAGTTTACATTATTATAATATTATAAGTATTAAATATAATATTGTATAATATATTATAATATTATGTTGTGCTTTAATGAGTTGTGTTACATTATAATAATTATTATATTATAATTGTTACATATTATTTTTAAATAATTATATATTTAATTATTTTTTATATCAATTTGTTATTGATATATTTATATTAATATTTTTTAAATAATATTATTTTATTATTAATATAATATTATATTATTATTCATATAATATAATATTATTGATAACGTTAATATTATGTTATTACTAATATGTTATTAATAAATTAATATATTATAAATATTTTAATATCTTATAATATGTTAAAGTTTTTAATATGTTAGAGTTTATTAATAACACTTTAATAATATATTAATAATATATGATATAAATAAATGTTATTATATTAGGAATATATTATTTTTACATTAACATTTGTTATATATAGCAATAAATTATTGTATTATTAAAAATTATTTTACTCTATAATAAATTATATTATTTATTATATAATATATTAATATTTTATATATTATATTACATTTACTATACATATATTATTACAATATTATTATTATATTGTTATTTTATTATTAAATATGTTACTATTATATAGCATTTTATAATTATTCCTTTATATAACATTTTATAATTATTCATTTATTACAATTTATTTATTAAAAAAGTAATAATATTATAACTATCATACTATTGTATAGTATATTATTATATTATTACTAATAGCCTTTTTTATTATTTTTAAAATTAATTTATTTATATTTTATTATTATAAAATACATTATTAACATATTAAATACTAGTTTTTAATATGTTATTATATAAGATATTTTATTTATTGTATTTTTATATTATTTAATAAAAATATTAATATATTGATGAACTATAATATAGTATAATAAACATGTTGATAATAACTCTATATTAATTACATGTAATATATTATGTTAGATATTATATTAACATCCTCTCAAGCTCAAAACTAAAACACCAAACTTAAAACACCTATAAGTTGTTTTGAAATAAATATTGTGTTTTTTGTTTGAGCATGATTTAGCATAAAAAAGTACCATAATTTTTAAACACATAATGTTTTGATTTTAATAAAAACACAATAAAAATAAATAAAACATCATATTATCCAAACCGAGCGTTAGCAATCCATCAACCCTAGTTATTAGAATCTAATTTAGAATCCAATTTGACGACGATCATAATAAACAAGAAGCAGCGTTTAAACACAGCCCAAAGTGTAACTGAAGTCAGGCTGGGGCCCACGAAACAGAATGATCAGAAACCGTCGAAGCACACGCGTTCCTTCGTAGCGAAGTATATCAATCGCTTCTGCTACATAAGTTGAAACAGCGTACACCAATTCCAAATCAACAATTCAACGTATAGGCGCACGTTGTTTAAATTCACTGGTGAATAACGCTGTACGGGTTCCATATCAAAGCACAGGATGCCGCCTGACGAGTCTTTCTATAACCACAAAGACAACCATAAGAAAAACGATTATTTATCCGCGTGCCCTTCAAACTTCAAGACCCCAGAACCCAATCGCGGCCTCTAAACAAGCGAACCATTTAAAAAGAGCATCTGTCCTTCTCGAAACCCTAACCCTAATTTCGAGTTCGCCGGCGACCCGACCGCGATGTGGCAGCGAACTGAGTACGGCAAGGGCGGCGACATCGAGTCGGGCGCCGAGCCTCTGTATCCGACGATGCTTGAGGCGCCAGAGCTCCGATGGGCGTTCATTCGTAAGATCTACACGATCCTCACCGTCCAATTGCTGATGACAGTCGCCGTTGCATCAGTCGTCGTATCCGTACGGCCGATCTCTCACTTTTTCGCCTCCACGAACGCTGGATTAGGGCTTTGGATCTTTCTCATCATTCTCCCGTTCATACGTGCGTATTTCTTTGATTTCACAAGGGGGTTTTATTTTTGCTTTTTTTGGGGGTTCTTTTTTATGTGGTTTAGTTTTGTTTGATTTTGTGCAGTTTTGTTCCCTTTGCATTATTATTATCAGAAGCATCCGGTGAATTTGATTCTTCTTGGATTGTTCACGGTGACGATTAGCTTTGCTGTTGGATTGTCTTGCGCATTCACCAGCGGTAAGTGTGAAAACCCTAACTTTCTTTATTCTGTTTATTGGTTAATGTCATTGCTTTGTATTCTTGTTGCGATCAATTTTGAACCGACTTTTATAGGATTATGTTGAGAGAGTAAGCATGTGAATTTATATGAAACCTAGTCCACTTGAAAGAAAAATAAAAGAAAATAGCTGATTGGGTAATGTTATTTCATTTAACCCCATAAATTTTAGAAGGCAACACATATGATTTCTTCTTGATTGCATAGAACCCTTTTTGGATGGAGTTACCTGAGGAGTATATTAAGTTTGATGCAATATTCTAGGTAAAGATGGTGCTATTGACACTAAACAGAAGTCAGGTCTCTTAAGTTCTTGAGGCGGCATTAGGGATGAAGACTTTCTTTTGGAAAATATGGAGAAGCAGTTTTACAGTTTAGTTGCCAAGTGGTCTGATAAGAATTGTGATGTCCTTATATCAGTCCCGAGTATACTTCAATTTTGTGAAAGATAAGCTACAGAAAATAGTTTAACAAAGTGGAGAATGAATTCTGATATTAGGTGTTAATTTTGATTTCTCAATGGTGAATTGAGCCATTGCAATCAGTTAGATATGTCTCCTTGGTGATTACTTCACTTCCATCCAAGTCTTGAAATATAGGCTTGTAGTCCATGTCCTTTTCCTATTAACAAAGGATAGTTGGTCCAAGTTGGAAAGAAGGCTGCATAAGATCACACATTAACTCCATGGGTGCTTAATCTCTTGAAGAAGTAGTTGGGTGCAATTGAGGAAACTTTATAAACTAGCATACAAGATGGATAGAAGAACATGCTCTTGTGTTGTTCTTGCATCTGGAAATAGTCTGTAGGATATTTTATGGTCCTAAGTCTTGATCTGTTGAATCAAAGAAAGATGCTAGATTTGTTGAATCGAAGAAAGTAGTAGTTTCAGATGATGAAGATGACGGTGGGAAAGAAGAGAAAGGAATCTCTTCTACCAATTTTGGCTCAGCCTTGCAATCTTTCAAAGTGAAGGCAAAAATCGATATTCTTGTATTTGATGAAGAGGATAAGCCCGATGATGTACTTCCACCACTTGAAGTTTTGAGCTCATGTGGCTTTGTCTTACGAAACAGAAGTATTAATCCGGAAGGATCTCCTATTCATGGTTGAGCTCGCGGGGTTGAGCTCTTTCGAAATGGGGGAGTATTGATCCATGAGAATCTCCTGTTCTGGCAAGGTTGGGCACGCAGGGCTTCACTTTTCCAAAATGGGAGAGTATTGATCCAGAAGGATCTTCTATTCTGGCCAAGAGACTAAAGTTGTAGCACCTTTGTAGAGTCCTGTTGTAATTAGGAGTATGAGTCTTGTTACAACTAGGAGTACAAGTCATATTTGTATTAGAAGTTAAGTCCCATTGTAATTAGGAGTATGAGTTCTATTACAAATTACAATTACGAGTTTCGTATCCTATTACAACTAGGAGTATGAACCATATTTGCATGGGGAGTACAAGTCCTATTGTAATTAGGAATATGAGTCTTATTACAACTAGAGTATTGAGTCTTATTAATAACTAGGACTATGAGTCCTACTTATTTTAGGAGTATAAGTCATATTTGTATTATAGGATATGAGTCTTCTTGTGATTAGGAGTATGAGTCCTCTTGTGATTAGGAGCATGAGTCCTATTGTGATTATAAGTTTGTAGCATCAGAATTACATAGAGTCCTATCTTGATTCAGAGTTTGTAATTACAGATTTGGAAGGAGTCTTAATTGATTAGAATTGTAATCCTATTTATATTGTGTTTTTGTTAAATAGGAACTAGTGTTATACCTCATACAGTGCACAAGTTGAACGACTTCAAGCATGCCACTTAACTTCTTTTGTATCATTATATCTCCATGTGCCCCCTTTTTGTTTTGAAGTGATTTATATAAGCATTAGTAGTTCTAAATACTTTTAGTAGTAATCCGCAACTAACGCAAAAGAACTCTTCATTCTTAAGTGTTGATAAATATTTGCTCAAAGAGTACCTCGTTCTAACCAATGTTATAAGATTTTATCATCCAAATTCAAAACCAATGAACTCAATTCCAAAATCCTTGTATAACTATAGATTTTGAAATGCAAATATTCCAATAGAACCTTCAAGACACTTAAATAAAGATTGATGTATTATTGACCAAAAACCATCATTAGTCCAAAATCAAAATAATCCAAGCTTACAACATCAACAAACTTATTTCTTGTAACACTCAAATTAATCATGAAGGCACTTTTCATTAAACTTTACAAACAAAAATCCATATTGTAAATGTAAGTTTAAGTGTCTTTCTACAGATGAAATGTAATAGAATCATAGATAATTAGCTAACATTTTTCACAAAACTATGCTGCAAGCAGTGAATCATAAACTTCTTCTTTCAATATTGCAGTACAAACGTCATTAGTCAATACATACCATCATCTCTACATTGTTGTACTTAGCACACCTTTTGTCTCTTTAATCCCTTGATAATAATGCAAAATGCAAAATGCAAAATATAGATAGATTAGCATATAAAAAACTCAATGCTTTCTATAAGAAAAGAAAGCAATACACACAACTCATATTTTCCATAAGAAAAGAAAACAATACATGCTTGCATGCATATCAGTATAAGAATTGACCAAAAATTAGAAAATCTCTATAACATTTAGTTATAAACACGTTTGTACATTTTATAATTCAGACCTATGTCATTTACAATTGCTGAGGAATAACTAATCCATGTATTATAGAACATGTCCATACATAACCAAATGTCATAAGTGAACCTGGAGCAACAACAGCTGAAATCTCAATAAATATGCAAAATCTTTATAATATTATGGAAGCTGAATAACAAAAGCCAAAAATGTTGCTTGAATTTGAAGAAGATAAATAGAAAGTTTTAGATATTTTCTTGAATTATAAAGAAAAAATATAATTTATCAAGAACCTCAGGGTAATCATTGTATTCATAAGTGTTTCAAATACATATTTGTATTTTCTTCTAATCATTTTAGTTTATAGCCAAAATTCTATAAATCCAAAATTAAATCACATGTTCAACTAATTAATCAAGAGATGGGCATGCATCAAATCTAATCATGGAGAATCTAAAACTGGAACTATAATTGAAAAGATTGTTATCTTTGTTATTGTCAAGATCTTGAGCTCGAGGACTAATCAGCAATTAATTATGAAGAGCAACACTGGAGATAATTATAGATGGAGAATGTGATGCAGTCAACAAATTTCTAGAAATATTGATTAAAATCAATAAAAAGTAGAGGAAAGTTGTTCGCTAATACAAAAATATAAGTAAATAAAATAACGAAAAGACCCTATGGTTTTGGGCATAGAACCCCTTGAAGTAGTGATCTTTAATATAAATACTTGAAATAATTAAGAAAATAACGACAATCTATAAGTAAAATACTCTCTATAGATTAAATTCTCATTCAAGTTTGAAAATCCGAGATAATTGGAAAATATTATGAAAATTAATTTTTTCTGCTAAAAGTGTTGGAACATTAAAGGATCTATCAAATCAGTCATGAAACTAAGTGAAACAACTTTAAGGAACTGTGAAATATAAGAAACCTGAAGAAAAAGCTACAAATCTCAAAGCTTTAACAAAGTAAAACCCAACAACTAACTAATGAATGCAGAAATATAATTGCATACAGGTGAAAGTGGAAATCTTTTGATAAAACTCATTATCCTGCATATTTATTCTGTCTCTTGATCTGATAGAAAAATCTCCATGAAAAACATAGAGGAATAGTAAAAAAAAGATTAATTTAAAATTAGAACAACATGCCCATATTCTTTGTGAGAATCTCTCTGCTCATTATTTTTGTTTTGTGCAACGTTCCAGTGCTTGCAATTGCGAAAACTTTGAACATGATGGACAAATGAGAACCAAGCAACATAAAATTCATATAGATTTTTTTCTTTTATAGACCTTTAGAATTCATAGTGACATAGAAGTGAAGTTTATTTGACCCTATTTATTTATCATTGAAATATGCTTAAGCTGCTTTATGATATTAATAATATGTCAATATATTTGTTGTATCCATAAGCGTCTCAAATGGATATTAATATTTTCTTCTAATCATTCTAGTTCATAGCCATATATCTTATATAGACCTATAGTCAAAAAATTGAGTCACATATTCAACTAATTATTAAACAAAGAAAATGATGAGTGTTAGATCGAATCAAGAATCTAAAACTGGAAGTAATAGATTAAGTTTTGACCATTGCTACCATTTTTCGTGAAATGAACTTGACAATATTAGTGCAACATATCCTGAATTGTACTAAACTTTGTGAGACAATATGTATGCATAAGCAAAGTAAAAACATAGAAACAAAAAAGACCACAAACTAAACAATGTAGATATATCATTAGTACATAAATCTATTTTTATCTATATGTAAACATATGACCCAATAATAAAGTAATAATTCAATAACTAATTAAAGGGTTTGGAGATCACTTTTTTACCGATCCACTTCCGCTTCTTCTTATCTGTTGTGGAGTGTGTAATAATTTAGCATCTTTTGTCTTCATGAACACGATCACCCGCCGCAAGTGTAATCATAGGCATAATTTAGCAAAAAAAAAGTCAAAATATCTTAAAAAAAGCCGCACTTTGAAGTTGATTGAATTTGTTAACAATCGGTCTCAAATAGCAAAGGTCAAATAGAAAGAGATTAGGACAAAATTAGATTTTGAATACTTTAAAGCTATCATAAACCATATTCGAAAATTCAATTTTGATGACATAACCAACATCAAATGACCCATCACTCAGACACCTTAAATCAGTGGCAATTTGATTATAGACTCTTTTCCATAAAATTGTGAGAAGAGAGAGGAGAAAAATACACATCAAAGGAACATACGAGGAAAAATAAAAATTAAAAAAATTTATGGAAATTGAACAACTACAGTGATGATTAAAGAGGAGAAAGGCGCACATAATAAAAGGGGTTCAAATAATAAAGAAGAAAGGCCCTAAACAAAACGCACAACGCTTGTTGCAGGACATTGCAATCATCTTCGAAGTATAGCACAGACAATAATACCCATTAAGAGAATAACAATGTCACCTTCCGAGTACACAAACATGATAGCCTCCCCAAATTCATCAACGTCGGTTGACTCCTTGACCATCTTCCCCAAATATAGCGAGCCAAGATAATATAGCGAGCCAAGAAATCTTTCAAACGTTCTTTGTTGCCTACTTGCCCTCTATTTAAAAAAAACCCAAATTAAATGATGAAGCAAATGAATAAAAAGAAAAGGATGAGGATTAGTGGAGAGGTGGCAGTCATTGAGGCCGGTGATTGCCTGGTATTGTGCACCACAGCCAAACAAATAACTCAATAGAATTAAGTGTATATGCTTTTATCTAATATTAATCTATTTTAAGAAAATGTGCGTTTTTCATCCCTAAAGACTTTATTTCTAGAAATTAGATTTATCCCTACCTCATAAGCAATGCTGCAATAGGAAATGAATAGATCAAATATCATAGCTTCCCACACTGAACTCAATCCCAGAGACCAGAATATATAAAAGCACAAAGCTAAGGAAGTAGAGGAATTAGGATTTGGTCAACAAATTGCTCAATGGTTTCTTGGAAAAAGAAATTATATTTATTCATACCTCATAAGTAGTTGCAAACTTAACAAACAACTTTCTCAACTTAGTGTTATGATTCTTTTGTCTGATGACGACAAAAACAATCTGAAAATAATAATAAACAAACACTATGAGGAAAAGGGGGCTTCAGTTGAGGAATTTACTGTTTCAGAGAGCTTGTATTGAGCTTTTTAATATCTGATGAATTGGCACTGTGAAACACTAGAATCAAGAAATTGAGAAATAGATAATTAATTTAAAATATTTTTAAGCTAATTAATTCAAAGAGTTGAAATGGGAATCAATTTCACTAAAGGAGGGGTTATTCGTTGGTGTAATTTGGTGTAATTTGGGGTAAATTGTTCCAATTGTGTAATTTTACCCAATGGGATAATTGAGTAGGATAAAGTGGGGTAAAATGGGGTAATGGGACAATTTGAGTGGGATAATTTTAGGGGGGGTTATTGGTTGGGGTAAATTGGGGCCAAGTGGGAAAATTATTCCAATGGAACAATTTTGCCCCTTTGGGATATTTTGAGTGGGGTAAAGTGGGATAAAGTGGGATAATGAGATAATTTGAGCCTTTGATTTGACAATTCATGTGGGATAATTGATGATGTGGCACCTTATTAAAATATAATTTTATCTATTAATTACTTCTAAATTAACTTATCCAATTGATTTAGTATATTATTTAGTATATTATTATAATATAAATATTATTTTACTTTATATTAAAATATAATATATTGTACTATACTTACAAATTACTATTATTAATTATTATATTGTATTATATTATATTATATTAGCATGCTATACTATATATAATAATTAATATAATATAATATCATTATATTTAATATAATATTTTAATAATATAATATTTAATATGATACATTATTTTATTTATACAAAAATATAATATGTTATACAATAATTACTAATTAACATTATATTAGTTGCTACATTATATAATAATTGATATAATATATGAATAATATATATAATATAATACTTTAATAATATATTATTTAATTTAATATATTATAATATAGTATCATAGGATATAATGTACTTTATAAAATATTATAATATTTTATTTTATTCAACGTAATTATTATATTATATTATAATAGTATGTCATATATATAATAACTATAATAATATTTTATAAATTAATTATATAATAATATATTATATAATAATATATGTTATTAAAATATTATATAATATTATAATAAATACGTTATACTATAATTACT
>BQKN01064358.1:10965-27312 GCA_022839385.1 Asparagus kiusianus | reverse complement strand
ATTATAATAAATACGTTATACTATAATTACTAATTAATATTATATAATAATATATTACATAATATTATTAATATATGTTATTAAAATATTATATATATGTTATTAAAATATTAATATATGTTATTACAATATTATATAATATTATAATAAATAACGTTATACTATAATTATTATTATATAATATTATTAATATATGTTATTAAATTATGTTATTAAATTATTAATATATGTTATATTTTATATATCATGTCATATATTTATAATATAATTGCATGTATTAGTTAAGTAATACAAAAATATTTTAAAATTATCCCAATTGCCTTCAAAGTGGAACAACATTGTTCCAATATGGAGGATGGGGTAAATTTTTACTATTGGGATAAAATTTTTGTATATGAGTGGGGTAATTTTATCCCAAGTGGTGTAATTGTCTCACTAGTGTTCCAAAAAACCAATAACACAAAAATGTATTATCCTTGTTCCATTGTCCCAACCAATAACACCATACAATTGAATCCATACCCAATTACCCCAATGAATAACACCAAACAATGTTGTTCCAAAAATTATCCCATTACCCCTAAAATTACACCAATGAATAACCCGCCTAAGCTAACTTGAGTTTTAGGAGTTGAATATAAGCCATAGATAGCGTAGTATTTTCAAGCGAAAAGCAGACCATAAATTAGAAAAAAAATTAAACACTAGTAAACAAAATCAAGATATCACCGGTCATCTATCCAACATACTTATCTACTACAATCTCTATAAGATTTAGGGGCTGTTTGGTAGGCTGCAACTCGAGTGGTTGCAACTCCAGTTGCATGCAACTAGGTCCAATTTGACCAGTTGCATGTGTTTGTTTTGCTGCAACTCACAGTTGCAGTTGCAACCGCAGTTGCAAAACAACCCTTAGTTGCAACATATGACTTACGTCAAAAATGATCGCAAATCATAGTTACAACTTAGGTTGCAACTGACCTAAATTTATTAAAATCAAAATCATTACTTAATATTTCAAAAATAAATTCATTAAAGGTTTAAAATAATCTTTTAAATAATTCTTATTATAATAATTTCTTCAAAAACGTTTTTTAAAATAATATATTTTTAAAATAATATATTTTTAAAAATGTTTTTAAAATAATATATTTTTAAAAAATAATATATTTATTAAAATAATATATTTTTTGAAAAATATTTTTTTTTGAATAATATATTTTTTGAATAATATATATTTAAAATAATATATTTTAAAAAATAATATACACTTTTTTAAAATAATATATTTTTAAAATAATATATAATTTACTAAAATAATATATTTTTTAAAATAATATAATTTTTCTAAAATAATATATTTTTTAAAATGATATAATTTATAAAATAATATACTTTTTTAAATAATATATTTTTTAAAATAATATATATATTTTTAATAATATATATTCAAAATAATATATTTTTTGAATAATATATATTTAAAATAATATATTTTTTGAATAATATATTTTTTGAATAATATTTTTTAAAATATATATTTAAAATAATATAAATTTTTGAATAATATATTTAAAATAATATAATTTTCTAAAAATAATATATTTTTTGTACAATATATTTTTAAAATAATCTGTTTTTATAATAAAGTATTTTTAAAATAATATAATTTTCTAAAAACAATATATATTTTAAATGATATATTATATTATTTTTAAAAAGATTATATTAACTTTACAAAATATATTATTTTTTAAAAATATATTATTTTTTTAAAATATATTACTTTTTAAAAACTATTATTTTTTAAAAAAATTTTATGAGTTGCATATGTTAAGTTATAAGCATAATCAAACAGCTGCAACTATAAGTTGCAAAATTTGAATTTTAAACCAAACAATTGTAACTGTAGTTGCGTGTAAGAAGAGTTGCAACGTCTTAGTTGCATGCAAGTGCCACTTGCATTGCAACTCCAGTTGCAAACAACCAAACGCCACCTTAGCCAAGTAACAAATTTACTTCAATTAATAAGGTAAATAAAAGGAAAGTTAAAATTTACAACATTTAGCTATAAAAGGCAAATCAAATTTCAATATCTTAAATTCCTAAATAATACCAATAATATTAGTCAGTTTCAAGTAATTCTTTGGGTGCAAGTTTTATAAAACAATTTGATAAGCAAAATTCCTTCCATAAAAAGATATTGCATCAACAATTGAAAATAAATTACGATTTTTCTTACCTGCAAACATGAGGAAAAAATCAAAATCAAACTTGCACTTACCTAAGTAAAATGCAAATTCCCTTACAATCATAAAAGCTTTCATATAAGTTAACAAAAAATGCAATTGTACTTGTCCTTGATCATTTTCCAAATGATCCTATCATCTCATCCCCTAAAATAAAAGGAAAACAAACAGAAATTTCCCAATTAACCACATAGATGCTTGAAAGATTAGAGAAAGTTGATCCTCTCGAGTCTAAAGAAGTTGAGTCCATGAAAAAATTGAACAATTGCAGCAAAGGTGTGATTTTGACAGCCAAGTTTGCTTCTTTCTAGCAATTTAAAGACTTTCCATAGAAAAAAGAAGGCTTGAATCTGAGAAAAGCCAAGCTTTTGATACAATCCTCTTGAATTTTGAGTCAGATCTGATTGTTGAGTTAAAAAAGAAGAGAGGAGACCAAGAAAAAAAAAAAGGGGGGGGGGGGGGGGGGCTAGTTGGGTTGAAGAAGAAGAGAGAGAGAGAGAGTCAGAGGGAAAGGAGAGAAGGAAGAAGGAGAATTAGGGATTTTTTTAAAGAATTAGGGGGTAGTGTTATGGAGAGATAAGAGGGAGAAAGAGGGATTCACATGGAGATAGATAGGACATCTAGTTTTGAGTGGAGTTGGGTACAGTTTGAAAGAGGGATAGGTGGCTTCTCACATGTACAATTTCGCCCCCTAAATACTGTAGCAATCATGGAGATAGATAGGACATCTAGTTTTGAGTGGAGTTGGGTACAGTTTGAAAGAGGGATAGGTGGCTTCTCACGTGTACAATTTCGCCCCCTAAATACTGTAGCAATCCAAAGTTTTTGCTATCATATTAAAAGAAGTGGATTTCGTAGGAGAATTCTATTTAAATAGCAAGTTCTTCTCATATACTAACTCTGAGCGAAGTGTTATTCAGATTTTAGATCTTCATTTAGAGATGAATTGTAATATGTTAATCAAGTTTGTTGAGAAGCAATACAAGAAAATTTTAGGGAGCATTGCTCACTCTGCTAAAAATCTATCTTTGTGTTTTGTTCTTGCAATTATAATTCTCTTCTACCTTCACTTAAACTTAAACGAGAATATAGTGAAAAGATGAAAAAAGTTGAACACATACCACTTCATGTTCAAGTTACATTTGTTCTTGGCATGTTATACATTTTTGTTTATCCAGTCTGAGCAGTCTAGATACTTTATAAGGACTGCTCAGTCAAGAATGAGAAACCTTTCGTGCTGTAAGAGTACACGATACACTTGGTTTTGGATATTGATAGAATGACAGGCAACAAATTAGATAAGCGGAAGCACATTCCTAAAGTAAGTTTTTCTAGAGGTATATTAGCCCTTGTCATTTTACTTGATTGTCTATAAGGCGGGTAGAAATAGTTAGGGGCTGGTATGTGTCAGGCCAGGTCAAATCTTCAGCTAGTTACTGCACATATCGGATTGGGAAACAAAAGAAACATTACAAATTCCAATTCGCATATCCAATAAGCCTTCCATCTGAGGTTGCAAGCTTATCTTAAACCTTATAGTTGTTTTTGGACTTCGCAATAATGGGTTTCAATTGGGAAAGGAATATTAATCACAGGAGTCAAGGGAAGGGATATATCTTTTGAGAGCATAGAACAGAGTAGATCAGAAAAGGATATGGAAGTCATATGCCGCAAGGGTTAACGAAGATGGTTTAACATGCCTTCCTATTAAAGACTGCTACCTGTTTGTTGAATTGATAAAGAATTAAGGCAATGGATAAAGAATTAATTCAACCATTTGTTGAGAGTCTTTGTTTTTATTCGTGGACTAGGTGATGAATGCCAACAGCCAGTTGCCATTTTTAGGATTAAGGAGAAGGGATGAAGAGTTGGATGTTGGTATTTTTGTAACTTAAGTAGAGCTGCCTTACAGATGTTCGCCTTGCTTGTTCCATCAAGTAAAGCTAGTTTAACTCTCTAAAATTCCTTGCTAACGGTCTGTCGTTGGGTTCCCAGTAAAGGTTTTAGTTTCCTCTTGCTCCCCAATTTCGCGGCAGTCCCTTTCCGTTGGATGGGTGCCTTGACCAAAACAATATTTATTAGCTAATGACTCTTTGTTCTTTTATTGGAAGTCTGAATGCACCTCCTTCTGATAATCATCTAAATACCAACAAAAAAATGCATGAATGTAAATTAAAAATATAAGGGACCAAAGGAACAGGCCCTAAACTAAAACGAAAGCATCTGCCATTTTCTTTATGAGACACTATGTGGTTAAAGTTTTTTCAGCGGTATCTGTGTAGACAGTCACCTTAAGTATGACTTGGTTGCAATATCTAATTTATGACTTAGTCATATGGTTCTTGTGTGTTTGTCTACTCGTAGGAGTAGAGCGCTTGATCAAGTTGCAATATCTAATTTATGAAAATGCATTATCATAGTCTGTCTACTCAGATTTAGTTTTTGACACAGACCATTTTGCTAGTTCCAGCTACTAATTGTAAGTTTCTAATCTGACACTTTGTCTCATATAACTTCTGTGTCCAATAACAGCAAAGGTTATTCTGGAGGCTGCTATTCTGACTGCTGTTGTAGTTTTGGGTCTCACCCTCTACACATTCTGGGCAGCAAAGAGAGGCCATGACTTTAGTTTCCTCGGTCCTTTCCTCTTTTCTGCTGTCATGGTGATGCTTGTGTTCTCTCTCATCCAGGTAAAAGATATTATTTTCATTAAAAAAATGCTAAAACAAACATTGTGGCTTTGTCAATTTTAATTTGATAGTGAACTTTTGTGAATGACTACATTATCTGCAGGTGTTTTTTCCGTTGGGTAGGATATCTGTGATGATCTACGGTGGACTTGGAGCGATAGTATTCTCTGGATATATTGTATATGACACAGACAACTTGATCAAGCGCTACTCCTACGATGAATATGTTTGGGCTTCTGTTGCTCTCTATCTTGACATCGTCAACCTTTTCCTTAGTTTGCTTACTTTACTTAGAGCTGCTAACAATTAAATTTATGGCGTATGGAAGTATGCAGCTCAAATGAATACATTCTTATTTTAGAGTAAAGACTCTTGAATATAAGTAAAGCTTTTACCTAAAAGGAGAAATCTGAATTTAGGTTTGTACAGATCAATTGTCTTTCATTGGAGACTGTAATATTCCTGTTTTAATAAGAAGTGCTATCAAATTTGCATGGCCAAATTGGTATATTTTGTAGAGGCTTGGTGATATGTTGGTATATATTTTTTTAGTTTTGTCAGATTGGTATATTTTGTCGACTCCGGTGTCATATAGGCCTTAAGTTTGGCCGGAGTCGATTTTTCGGCCAATATTCTCACACGATAGCTCACGTGACTCCGATGTGGACTCCAGTGTGACGATATTTAGCGGGAATAAGCAAGCGGTTTCTTTAGAAAATCGCAGAAGAGAAGTAATTCCCTCACATTCTTTAATTTCCCTCTCTTCCCCATATTGCAGACGATCCCCAAATTGCAGACGATCCTCGGAGCGTGACGATCCTCAAAATGTAGACGATCCCCGGAGCGTGACGATCCTCAAATTGCAGACGATCCAAGTTCAAGGCTTCCATCTACTTCATCGTCTTTGGCGCGAAGCAAAATGTGAGTGGAAATTTTATATTTTTGAAACTAATTAGGGTAGATTTGATGGGTTTAGTGTAAATTAGGTTTTTTATTGTGATATTACAGATGGGTTTTCAAATCTTGGTTAAAATCAGACATGGAGGAAGTTTCTCGATGAGCTGGGTTGAAGATTATGTTGGTGGTAGATTTGATGTTAGGTTTATAGACAAAGAGGATCTGAGCATAGAAAGACTAATGGATGACATTAGTGCAATTGGGTATAACAATGTCAACGGCTTGTTGTACTGTGTTCCTTGTGTAGGGGTTGCAAATGGTGGATTGAGGTCTCTAAATGATGAAGGTTCCTTAATTGAAATGCTAGAAATGCAGAAAGGGTGAAGGTAATTAAAATCTATGTTGATCATGTCATTGATGAACCTACAGATGTTATTATGGAAGATTGTGATGTGCTGTTGTTGGAATGTGTGAGTCAACCAATTTCTGATCACAGACTCAACCAGTTGAAGCACAAGAAGATATGCAAATGCCACAAGCGACCACTCCTAAAAAGAATGGGACAATAGCAAGACCCAAGAGATCAACACCCAGGAAAGCCACTGCTAGTGTCAATGAGAAACGAACACCCTAGAAAGCAACACCTAAGAGGAAGGTAACATATCCTTCAACCTCCCGGAAGAAACTAACACCTATGAGGGCAACCAAGCTGTCGGGCCTCCAGTGAAACCCTGCCACAATAAGTAGCAACTGCCTTAGCCTCTTTAGATGAACCGTTAAGTGCACAATGGCAATCAAGTCCATCTAGTGATAGTGACGACTCTGTGGAGGATGAGAATTACAGAATTGATCCTAGAGAGGCATTTGTAGATGATGACTTTGATGAAGATGAACTATTTGATGAGTTTAGCAATAATGGTAAGGGAAAAAAAGAAGAATGTGCAAGAGAAAGAGGATGACGGTGCCTACAGTGAATGTGGAGGGCAATGAGATTGTGCATGAACCAAATAATGAACCTAGGGAGGTAGTGAATGTAGGGGCAATGAGAGTGTGCCTGAACCAGGCCAGGAAGATAGGGAGGACTTGAATGAGGTTGACGATGCCCACAGTGATGATTCTTTTCAAGCTGGTATATGTAGTGAAGATGAGGAACTGAATGAGATTAGGCAATGCAATAAGGAGATTCTAAGTCAAGAGATGGGTAACATTGCTTTAAACTCTGGTGCAGTACTGGGAGAGGGTGTTGATGCAGGTAACTCCATTCAATTTAACACTGTCAGACACCCTCGAGTGGTTAATGCTAATATACCAACATCACCTCATGAAGGAATGCATTCAAGAGCTGACAACACAGTTGATGAACCTGGGCTATCAACCACTGAACCACAACAACATTCATGGCTAGATTTTTGTACAAATTATGATGGTGGATATGAATCAGATCCTAGATCAAGTGGTAATGAAGGTCCCATAATAGCAAGTGATGAGGATGAAACTCTTGTCCAAAATTTTAAAAAAAAAAGTATAAAAACGAATATACCTTGATAAGGATACAAATACGGATATACCTCCATAAGGAAAATTCATATTTATAACTGTTAAAATCGGATACGGTTACGGATATAGATGCGGATATATAAGCGGATATGCATGCAGATACAAAACGGATATGAGAAAACTACCCTTCCTCCTCTTACTAATACTACAGAATGTTCTTGTGAATTGTGGCCAATACCAGGTATATGAGCAGTGATTTCAAATCCAGAGGTTAATCGTACTTTCTTGATCTTATGAAGAAGAGGCTTAACTGTTAAAAGGAAAGTAAGCGGGCGTTCGCTCAATTGTAGTAAGGAGAGGATAACCACTGTTTAAACTGACGAGGGGACAACTAGATAGTATTGAGAAAAACATAGTTCATGTGATACAAAAGAGGTCGTTAATATGTTAATTATTACTAAAAATGTAAGATTGGACGTCTTGATCATCAAAATTAACCACAAATCCATAATTTAAGAATCAAAACTATCGTAAGAGTATGACTAATATGTATTCAGATATTTCGGATACGGATACAGATATTTCATTACAAAACCATATCTGTAACCATATCCTATCGGTTATAGATTTGAGTAACCATATTCATATCCTAACGGATCCGGTTACGGATATTTCCTCAGATACAGTTTAGCACCCCTAGGTACAATTGAATTCATGTCATTGAACCAAGTCATGTACATTTGGTTATACAAGTCATTGCACCGGTTCATGTGCATTCATGCCTGTATATAACAACCAAGGAAGTTCATTTATTCATGCACAATCAACAACACACATTAGGAGTTCAATATACCAATATGTCAAAATACAGTGCTTTATTCATATCACAACCACTTTCACATTACAACCATCTTCACATTACAACATACAGAATTAAACAGAGGGTAAACATTCCTAATAACAATATAAACTTAATAATCATTTTTTCTTCTGCAATCTTTTCGTGCAATTCTAATCTTTCTTTCATCATTTTCTGCACTTCTTTCAAACAAGAAGCAACCTCATGTTGAGACAATTCGACATCCTCTTTGAGCTTGTAAATGTGCTCATTGCATCCTCTTAGCTTATTTTCACACCTTTGAAGTAACTCCTCCTTCAACAGCAACATATTCCTCAAACCATTGATCTCCTCTCTTAGGAACAGAAACAATTGACATTCAACACTACACATTGGTTTGTCAATCCATTCCCAAATGCCACAACCACTAGCCTATCATTACTCAAAAATCAAAGGAGACCATGATCAAGTGAGATGCACAAAAAATTACAATTTCCAAGTAAAAACTGCAGTTGATTGCTGCAACAAATGAGGAAGTAAATTTAACTTACATGCTGATTACGGTATTTGTAGAACCTCCGTCCTGGATTTTCATCAGTCATAGAAGTAAAATATTCGCACTCCAAACCACAATTACAAACCTTCACCTCAGATTGCTTTGCTAGATCATTCCACTGTCGTATAACTTTTATTCCATTGAACCCTTCCCTACTTCTTCCCATGCTCGTGCTTGACACTGATCTTGAGCGACAGCTTGAAGATGAAGAATTCATCACTAATTTAACTCCCACTGAACTTAACCCTAACCCTAGGAGGAAGAAGAAGATGGAGTAAGAAGAAGAAGATGGAGTAAGGAGGAAGAAGATGGAGGCCATAATCGGAGATATAAATCCCCCTTTTGTCAAAATTTATTCATCCCAAATATCGCCACGCTGGAGTCCACGTCAAGGCCACGTCGGAGTCACGTGAGCTGTCGCGTGAGAATAATGGTCGGAAAATTGACTCCGGCCAAACTTAAGACCTATATGACGTCGGAGTCGACAAAATATATCAATCTGACAAAACTAAAAGAAAATATACCAACATGTCACCAGGCCTCTATAAAATATACCAATTTGGCAATTTTGCCTATAAGTAAAGCTTTTACCTAAAAGAAGAAATCTGAATTTAGGTTTGTACAGATCAATTGTCTTTCATTGGAGACTGTAATATTCCCGTTTTAATAAGAAGTGCTGTCAAATTTGCATGTTTGCGATGATGAGAAATCTGCATGCACAATATATGAATTTTGATTGTCCAATATAGCTTAAATTAGATATGCTTAACAATCTAGAAATGAGGTTGGAAAATGGGAACTTGCTCCTTATTTAATCCTCAGTGATGTTTCAATTCTTTCGTCCATAAAAAGGAAAAGGTGAAGATTTCTGAGCCATTGAGTTTTAAATTTATCCGACATTTCAATAGTGTGCTTTGCTCGTTCTATTGAAGCATTTTGCTGGTTGCAGAATTTGCTGCTTTCTCATGAAGAGTGCTGTAATCTGATCTCTTTTGCTATCTCCATTATTCTACGTACAAGTATTCTCCAATTGGAGTAGATGTAATCGATGGCAGCATGAACAGTTAGGATAGAGCTAAGCTATTCGAGGATATCGATAACCTTAAAAAAATGAATTTTATGGCTTAGCTATTGATGTGAAATCACGATTTACTTGATTGTAGTAGTTTGAACTTGTTAGGAAGATGAACTATGATGTGATTCTTTTAATATCTCTACCAAGAACTTGTGATTTATTTTTGTCTGAACCCATGCCCCTGATCTTGCATAATGTCCATTACACTGCAATATAGTACAATTAAATCTACTCCTTTTATACAAATGAGAGAACCCAAGATTCACCATTTATACTACAGTAAATACTGCAATAGCATTAACTGCGGCAAACAGGGAAGAGGATACTGTAGCAAGTTTTTTACAATACTATTGTAGCATACGGGAATACTGTAGTATTTTATTTGAAAACTGTAGTAGAGAACTGTAACAACTCAAAAAAATTTAAAAATATCACTGTGACATTTAAAAATCGGGATTACTGTAGCAAAAATGATATGACGTGTTTTGTACGGTGTTCACGGCTAGTTGTATATATACTCGGAAAAATTGGAACCAACAAACGCACTAGGACTTGAAGGGTCTGAGCTTTCCAACAGCCAATATGGGTTACTAGTTCACAGAGAAACTTAATGCAGTAATGTTTCCGTAAGCAGAATGAATTGATAGCGAAAAAGATCACCATCAAAATTTAGTAGTCCAAGAAACCATAACCAGTAGCTTTATGTGGGTGGTCGAAACCGAGGTCGTTTTTTGCACAAGTTTCCTGGGGTGGAAATCTTTTATTCACATCCCAGGTTACATGAATTTTTTCCTGCAGAGACAAAGGTGTTTGAACTTTGTTGGTATTGTCAAATTTCTTGTGAACACCTTCACTGTTTGAACATGTATGCCTTTATGGCTCACAACGATGAAGCTTCTCATCAGGTTCTTCTTTTTCGTCACCCTTTATTAGTCTCCACAGAGTGAGACCTACATTTATATCATACGTGTTAATTTTGAAACTTCTGGTGTCACAACATTCCAAAATTTGCATATCAATGAACTTGTCGGCGTATTTTTTTTAAGTTGCATTTTCAATAAATTAAATTTGTAACTGTATAATTTACTATCACGCTGTTCTCTGTCAATGGTAATAGATAATCACAATTATTTAGGATGTGACTGCTCTCTGTGTAGATCCAGGAATTGGATTTACACATCTCCTGGTGTGGACCCTGTACGCATCATAGTTGCGTATGTTCATCAGATTCGTTGATGACTATAATATGTAAATCAAAGTTCCTTGTGCTGTGAAGCTTTGACATTATCCCATAAAGAGCTAATCCAAAGTGCAACAATCATTGTAACAATCTCACATGTTAAGATTTGGCTAAAAAGAGTGAGCACATCATGCTGTCTCTGTGGTACCAGTCAAAGATTCACAGTTTCCACGTTAAAAGAGAGACCATAGCTTTTGCTTTTTACATAGAAGATAGGGTATACAAAGTTGTAGCAGCATGAGAGAGAGAGAAAAATAAACGGCAAAAGAGAGATCTAATGAAGAACCCTACTTAATTTACCCCCTTTTCCTTTATACAATGTAACAAAGAGACATGGAACCCACATAACATCAACACATAAAGAGGTTTAGATTGCTCTCCTTCTACCGCCATTAACTATGCTTAAGAGTCTTGATACTCCCTGAGTCCACATTTCATACTCTCTCTGCCCTCCGCATTCGAATTCAATAACTCGATTCTCAGCGGTTTTAAGGCCAAAATATCGCCGCTGCTCTCCATGTTCTAGAAGGTGACGGCCTGGCCAAGCTTGAAGATCCTTGCAAATGTCTATGATAACACCTGAATACATTGACGAAGTCGAGTTAGTATAGATTTAGATCCGAGTTTATACGAAATTTTTGTATTCAGGACATACTTTTTTTCTTCTTGGTGATTGTTCCGGCCACATGCCTGCTCTTAGTTTTAAGCATCACCTGAACATACAAGAACAAACGTTAACATAACAATTTGGAGCTGGCCAGAGGAAAAATGTTAACCGTAGAATTATTACCTGACCCATTTGATTGATATAAACAGAGACGAGCTTCCAATGCAGAGAACCTGAAAATTTTGAAAATTAGCATAAACACAAAAAAGGATTACAAGAATCAGGTTATTTAAGTTCACTCATAGTTTGTACCTTTTCTGGTACGTTTTAGTAATTCAGAGCCACGAGCTAAGAGTTCTTGACTACAGAGACCCAAGAAGTTGTCATCAGGTGAAAGTTCGCCGCTGAATCCACCATGGCCACCATCATTTCCTTCTGATTTCCTACTGTGGAGATGACTATCGCGATAATGGCCGTGATTGCTTCCCAAACCTCCTTTTTCTACGGGAATTACTGCAGCCACATTCCACACCTCCTTGAGTGCCCTTGCCTTCAATGTAGCTGCTCCTCTCAATGCTGAAATAGTCCCAAAAGTCAAAAATCAGTATTTTAAAAAAAAAACTTGAAAGTGCAAACTGCACCATAACTTTTCCAATACATAAGATTATTTGCTTCAAATTTTTTCCGTTCTATTAGTTTTATCTGATAAACTTTCTGTTCTACATGTTGCGCATGTCACCTTCTCCTTCCAAAGTCACAGGGTTCGAGCACACAACTCACTAATACTCACATTGAATAGAAGAAATTGCAATTAGATGGACAACTGAAATATATGATAATAGTTAAAACTTATCAGAGGACATAGCAAATAGGACTTAATGGAAGAATCAGATTCATCTAGCCAACCCCAAAATTTGCTATCAAGATTTTTTTGCTGCTTTTTGTTGGACAATTGAGACTCCAAGATTATTGAGCTTGAGAACTCCAATCATTTATGACACCAATAACTAATGAAATAGAACGTTCAGCTAAAAATATGAGCACGGTGTATTTTTTAAAATTTCTTTAACAAACAGAGGAAACTAAATCATTAGCTGAACACTCTCACCAGTAGCTGCTGCAGCCGTCAATGTGACAATATCTCCCGGCGACCTCACGCTCACCGCCGACCCCACAACCGATGCCAAATGCTCCCTTTCAGCCCCCAACGCCTCTGCAGCCTCGACACACTGCGCCGCCACCAGCGTTGCCGCCGACGCCACCGCCATGTCCGTCCTAGCAGCCCTATCATCCTTACCATTCCCCGAAGCCGCTGCCGTCGCTGCCGCCACAGCCGCCACGGCAGCAGCGACTCCGGCAACAGAGACCGCCGCGTGGAGCTGTGCGTTGTGGGCGCGGGCTTCTTCCTTCTTCTTCTCTCGCCTGTCCTTCAGCCATCGGCCTACTGTCTTGGTGGTGCCCACTCTGTAGTGGGGCTGTTGTTGGGGTTTGGTTGTTCTGCAGTACTGTGTGAAGGGCAGATAGAGGAAACTGTTTATTTTAACGATGATATTAAAGAGTCCACTAATTTTAATCACGAGTGCAAATCATTTAAGATAATTCATTATAAATCTAGCAGTTTTAAATACTTACATGAATTGCATTCAATGCAACCTCACGTATTCACAAAATAATAGACAACTATGATTAAAAATAGTGATATCTCTATAATTTTTGCACAAATTCACTAAAAAGGCTTTGTTTGGCAACCACTCAAAATAGTCGACAAAACTGAGATTGTCTACAGTGATTTTGGGTACCAGAGAGATTCTAAAATCCGAGGGGGGGTTTACTACAGTAAACACACTGCCAGCGAGCGACACGCCTTCTACGTGACCTGCCCGCAAAATGACAAAAACACCCTCCGCAAAAGGACAACTCACGAGGGCGGTTTCGTGAACTCGGGCCGAAGCTCTGCGGAGGAATCAAAGCTTCTTCCCCCCTCAAGCAACCAGGACAGAAGCTCACATGGGCATCCTCGGAAGAAAAAGCGGAAAAAAAACCCTATTTGCAGCGACCAGGGGCATTTTGAGAAAAAAGAAAGACCGAGGGCATGGAAACTAGAAACAGAAAACGAAGCCCTGAGCAAATGTGAAATGGGAAAAAGATGGTCGCTTTTAATTAACACGCCTCCTGGTGAATAAAAATGTCAGGGACCCCCCCGTCTGTGTTTTTATTGGGGGAAGAGAAAGGCGTCAAGCTCTCTCAATCTCACTCCTCTCTTTTTTCCGTCAGCAGTTGGTCGCTTCGTCTTCAGTGCTTTATAATTATCTTGAGCTCGGTGTTAATAGGGTAATTAGTGAAGTAATTAATTAACAAAATATTAGAGACCTTAATGTCTTCCAACTCTGATGGAGAAACCGGAGGACTGTCGGAGAGAGAGCTGCCTCCGTTTAATGGGCCGCTGCTGTGTGAGAGGCGACCTGATGTCAGTGGTGATATTTCCTGAAATTCATTAAGAAAATAGAGAAAAATCAATTTTTTTTCTTGTTAAATAACCCATGAATTGGACGGTGAAATTAGATTTAGAATGAGACAATATTTAAGTTTGGCCTTTTCTTGTGAAGAAATTACAAAAGTATAAATCGAACCACTGTCTCTTTTGCTACAAAACAAATAGCAAACAAGGAACTTGCATGGATTTTTAAATTTAATAACAAATTTTTTCCGAGATTTCTTACAATCCCACAGTAACCCAAATGAGAAAAAAAAATCTTTCTTTTTTACGAAAAATACCATGAGCTTATAGACAGTAAGCTATATAGTAGATTAAGACAATGTTCAAGCTTGGCTTTTTTTTTTTTGAGAAATTACAATTATACAAAATAGAAAAATACTGATATTTTCTTCCTAATTAACAAAATTTGGGGGGAAATCTAACATCGAATTTTCAAAAAATTTGCAATCGTGGGTATTTCCAACTTTTTCCAGCCCAAAAAACCCAAATGGTAATAATCGAAAACAACCCAAAAAAAACTCACAGATTGAGACATTATCCTCTCCAAAACCAGCTGAGAGGTGGCAGAAGAAGCAAAAGAAAAATTATTTCCAGCAACAGCGACTGAATCCAGCTCATCAGCCTCCTCCGCTATCGGCTCTGCCACGTCATCATGAGGAGCAGCCAAAGCCTTTGAGACCTCGAGCGCTGACACGCTCCAAGACCGAGAGAGGAACTCCATTGGGTCCGATGGAATCTCAGGCGGCTTCAGATGGCCGCCATTAAAAACTTCACCTTGTTCTCTGAGTTCATCCATTTTAGAGAGAGAGAGGAGAGAGAGGAGAGAGAGCGAGAGTACGAAGTTGTTGAGCTATTTGGGGAACTTTTATAAGAGAGAGAGAGGTGAGAGAGAGACAAAGCGTCGGCTTAGAATGTCAGAGAGTGGATGAGAGAGAGAGAGATGGAGAGAGTGAAGAAGACAGAGGAATCGGTGGGTTCTCTTTTCTCTCTCTAGAAATGATAAAGGACTAAAATGGGGCTGGTTTTTATCGTTAATTACGGTTTTGTCATCGGGAGTGTTGGAATGAAGATCCAAGGCAGGATTTGGGCTTTGCATCGGGACTGTGGAAAGAGGAGAGAGTGGGGGGGAAAAAGTTCGTAGTTTTTGGGATGGGTTTTTGCTTTGAGTGGTGTTAGGGACACACCATTAAATCACACTCCCAACCACATCCCTCTCTCTCTATAGTGTTGTTTGGATTTTTTAATGAAACATGTGGGTCCCAACAAGCACTATAGGAAGAGAGGAATGTGGTTGGGAGTGTGGTTTAATGGTGTGCCTCTAACATTTCTATTTTGCTTTTTGATTGGGAGTGAGTGATTTCATGATTTTGTTTTAGGGGCCTTTCCCTCAACTCATGATTTTGATTCTGGTTCTTTCTAACATGATAAAAAGTTGGGAAATTTATGTTTCTGGTGGGGTTTTTTTTTTCCTGAATAAGGAATTAATTGGTAAGTGATAACCTTGATGCTACGTAAATGCAACAGCGCAAGTAAAATAAAGATGTTGAATACATAAATTGAACTTGAACTCGTTTATATTTCTTTTTATAATGAAGAAGAGAGTAAATGATTAAAAAATTATTTTTTAAAAAAAAACATATGAAGCAGAGAGTATTGAGATTCAGTTCCTTAATTATTGCATCAACGCATAATTTCATGGCCTCATCATATAAAGATAACTTTGCAACTAATTTTCGATTCATTGTGTCATTTAGCACCAATAAGACCAGATTGATTGACAAGAAGTACGAAATTTTATGAAAAAACAAGTTGGACTCCGGTGTTCTTCACTAGTAAAGAATTGGTGGATGGACTACTACAAATCACATTAATTGATTATCGAGTAAGTAATTGTATTTTTTAGTCTAAATTAGGAATTCAGCGTAATACAAAATATATGATGAGTGTAAGATTTCAAATATATCATAATATAACGAGTATAATTAAAAATTATGATATCTCCACTTATTTTTTGTACCAGAGAGGATCCAAGTTGAATATCGAACTATATTATCATTTAAGAATAAGAAAGAGAAACATTCTTCGCAACATGTATGGTATCGTGTTAAGGTTTTTCTTTCTAAAATATGATACTACCGGAATTTGAATAATGGGTGTTGGATTTAATCTAATAAATCTATTTGTGGGCACATATGATTAAT
>BQKN01064356.1:433988-456286 GCA_022839385.1 Asparagus kiusianus | reverse complement strand
CCCCAAATAACTTTTAAAACGATGTTGAAAATAGCGATAACACACAGCATAACGCTCACCTCCGGTTAACATAAATACAAAATAGTGTAACTCTTAACCATAGGTTAAATAATTTATTATTATTTACATATTTTATAGATACATAATTTTCAAAATCAAATAATATGAATAATAATCACACTTCTCGAACATACCATCATAAAAATACTATCACAAATCAATATATCATCACAATTTCACAAGAAAATCAATCACATATGCCTTAACAATCATTCCAAAAAGCATAGTCGTTAAAAAATATACACCACACATTATCACAATAAGTTCTGATAGATAATAGAACGTCATAAATGTAAAATTATCTAATAGTAATCAAGTTACAACTTTTATTTTTGAAAGAAAGGTACTAGTTTTTATTACTTCTAAATCTGATTAATTTAAAGAAAAGTAATTAGTGATTCTTTGATTTCTTTTTAACATTTTTCAGTGCAAAATCTAATTAATTTAAAAAAACTCAATCATAACAATCAAAGTTCTTTTTAAAATCAGCCCGAGCCCTTGAATAATTTAACCTAAACTATGGAGCGCTATGAAGACGTATTACAAAGCGTACGCTATAAGTAAAATAGCGTACACTATTTTATTTATTTTTCGCTGTTTTCCAGCACTACGTAGCGACATGGTGACGCTACGTTACGCTATACGCTATTTTACGCTACATAATGCTATATTTTATATATTGTTTTAAAAATCAGAAAATCCGCTCTTAAGTATCGAGATTATCACAAAATCCCCTTTAACTTTCAGATTTTAGTAGGAAACCCTCTTTAACTTTTAAATTTTGACAAAAGCTCCCCTAGTTAGAAGGATTTTCTGATAAAATCCAAAGTTAAGGAGAGTTTTCTAATACCCCCTAAATTTAAGGGGGGTTTTCTAATACTGTCAGAGCTAAGGGGTTTTTCCAATATTTTCAAAGTTTAGTCTAGAATACTCACCAAACCCCCACACGTATTGCACCAGGCAAATCCAAACAGCTACGAATTGTACTCAGACGAAAACGACAGGGCCCAAAATCTTTCCTCAGCGACACCTTTCATTTTTGTTGAGCTCAAGCTCAGGGACTACGAATTGTACTCACATTCTAACAATTTCACGGGATTTCCAAACAAAAACGCGTCCAAATAAAAGGGAAAAGGAATCAATCAAATCAAACAGAGAATAAATTCGCCAGCTGAAAAGGCTCACAAGCCGACCTAGCAATCAGAATTCGGGTGAGAAAGCAAAGCGAAACCCTAACTTTTTGAAAAATTTTATCTTTTCGTCGTGATTGGATTGGACTGGTCGTTGATCGCCGCAGGCTGGAGGAGACTGAGGAGAGGAATCGGGTTCATGGAAGCGAGCGGAAGCGGGGAGCTCCCAAATTGCTGCAAGAAAGCCCTAGCTTCGGTGCCCGAGTCCGAGGCCAAGCTTCATGCAACCGTTGTCTCGGGCTGGCTCTCGGAATCTCGGTTGCCATCTGGTCAATTTCTTTACTTTTTTTTGTTACTTTCTTTGGATTTTAGGGAATGTTGAAGCTCATTACTGATTTTGGTCTTGTAATTTTGCAGATAAGTCTCCGAAGAGTTTGTACTATAACAATCCAATGTGGCCGGGTAAGGTATATTCTTGATCGCCAATTTGACAGTGATCGATGTTTTTTTTAATTTGCTGGCTATGTTTCCCGTTTGATCAATTTGTTCTTTTTCTCCCAGACGCTTACGGTGTTTTTTAATTTTGGTACACCGAAGTTTCTCTCCAACGCTTTGATTCATTCTTTTTAAGTTTGGTACCCAAATTTTACACCTTTTTAAGCTTTGATACTCTAAAGTTTTAGTTTTGACACTTGGATGCCCTAAATTTACGTATTGAAGTTAAAAAATGTGTAAAATTTGGGGTATCAAAGTGTTGGAAAAAAAAACTTTAGGGTATCAAAGGAAAAAAAGTGTAACCTTTGGGGTATTAAAGTGTCAAATAAAAAGTTTGGGGTATCAAAGTTAAAAATGATGTAAACTTGGGGGTGCCAAAGTGAAAATAACCCTTGATTTTAATTACACCAACTTGCTCTTTTAGTGTTTATATATATATATATATATATATATATATATATGCATGCTATGGGAACATTATCTCTGTCTTTGATGAAGATTTTTTTTAATTTTTTTATTTTTAAAATCCAACTTAATTAGAATATATAGACTACTGTTGAACTTTCTTATCTTCAGCCTATACTGTATTTCTTCATGGAATTTAGCCTTGTGTTGGTGGTTGGAGCCAAAATCCCTTGGATCCTGATCAGGACAAGAATGACTTGGACTGCACTTGGATTTAATTCTTATAGGCAGGGATTCTTGACATTATTGTCCCAATTGCTTGTTTTGATACATAAAGATAGGTTTTATAATGTGTAACCTTTTTTGTATATAACTAACTTCTCAGGTACGTGCTATGCATGTATCAGGAAAAATTCTTTATGGAAAACCAGGTAAGGAAATAAACTTATAGTTATAATTTATAAGTATAAAATAACTAAAACAATTTAGACAACATTTATTTTTGCCAAAGGAAAAGTTCGATGTTAATTAATGAGAGTAATATGGGTTATAGGAAGTTCAAATCAATGTTTATTTAAATTGAGCATAGCATTATGTATGTGAACAAGAGATGCTCAAGGAGTTCTGAAAATATATTATTAGTTCCAACACTTACCTGGAATAGTGAATATTTTTAGAAAGTGCATTCTATACTATTACCAGTACTCCCAGGGCACGTGATGCATGCATAATAGGGTGCATTTGTGTGAAATTAAACATTGTTATTAGCACCAGTGCTGATGTAGTTCTTTGGTGCACATGAAGTGTGCATGACACAGCACACATTTGTGCGTAATGAAAAAATATTGTTAACACCTTAACATTTAATGAAAATTCACATGTATTACTCTTATGATTTTTAAAAGTTTCTTATCAGTATTTAGTTGAAATTCTATATTGTGTAAACTTTGAAAGGCGTATTCTTTTTGACGCCTTTCAAAATTTTTTACCTAGTGTGGATTCGTTTAATAATGTTATGTTTCTCTATGCCTATATGTTCTTATATATACATGGCTCTTCTCTCATTTTCATGTTGTATCTCATATATTGTTATAAAGATCATTTCCGGAAAAAAAATCATGTCTTTTGCCTGTCGATGGAGAAAACTATAATATGCTGATTGAATATCGGGAACTGGTAAATGAAAACAAGGTCTGACATCCTGTATAAATTTGATGGTAGAGAGGAATTTAGGGTAGGAGTCCTGAGTATTTGAGTTCAAATGTCAACCCCCCCCCCCCCCACCCCACCCACCCAAAGAAAAAGAACTTTCTAAAGCAGCAAAAAAACATCCTATCGACCATCCATAGTTTCCCATAAGTGCGCACACCCACCAGACAGCAAGTAGGATGTGGAATCATATTCGACCTATGAAACAGCAACTATAAAGCACCAGTAGCATGGGATCCATGAGCAAACCAATGCAAGTAAAGATGAGAAGAGAATAAAATTGCAAGAAAGTCATCTGAACTTTTAAGTGTAGAAGGGCATTAGATCTTTTTATGGATAGTCAAAAGAATCAAAACTGACCATCATGTTTCCTTTTATTTTGAAAAGCTGTACTTGACAAATTCAAATAAATAACATAACTTAGAGGGTGCTTACGTGTGTTTTTCCCCCCATGGTGAATGAAAATATTGCTAAAAACCTTTAGATCTACAGAGGCATGTATTAATAAAAATAAATAAAGGGATGTACATGACAATCATTCTTCCATTCCTAACCTCACTACGTTATAGCATGGCCAGTACATGATATCTTCGCTCACATACAAGCAAGCACAGAACAAAGTGTGTATAAGATTCTAGATGAAATTGTAGTGGGGAACAAAATAAGAGCTCAACCCACATCCCATATCCAATCAACCTTCTGATCTGTGACTTTTTATAAGGTTATGTAGATGATCGTGGTGATGCAACATCAGATTTCTTTTGTTAAGACTGTTATTCCATTACTTTTCATATCTTTCTCTTAAATATTGTTGAAGCACATTTAAATTGTTATTTGCAGGGGAGGCTCATTCATTGAGAGTGGAACAGATTCTATTTCAGGGGAGATCAGACTACCAAGAGATATTGGTTTTTGAGGTTTCTTCCAATCTACATTATCTGTTTTAAAGTCTTACACTATCTCTGTGCTGAAGTTCCTAGTTGCTATTGTTGTCTGTTCCTGTAAATTTTCAGTAACTGGATTTCTGTTTTATCTTGCACTGCAGTCATCAACTTATGGAAAAGTGCTTGCACTTGATGGCATTGTTCAGCTGACTGAAAAAGATGAATGTGCCTATCAAGAGATGATATCCCATCTTCCTCTTTGTTCAATTTCATCGCCAAAAACTGTAATTTCCTTAATGGCTTGATCTACTCTATTTTTTTACTTTCCATTTATTCAGACTGCTGATCGAAGCTGCTATCCTAGCTTGGTTTTATTAAAAATGAACAACTATGTTTTAGTTACGCTTTTTGTTGTTATCTACCAAATTTAAAAATTATCTGAATTTGATTTGCATTTCTTTCGGTTTCTACCAAACTTGTGAATAAATTGCATATTGTGCTAGTATCTCCCCTTAGTAAGTACCTGTACAAACACATTTTTTGTTTGAAAAAGTCTAAAAGAATTTACGCTGAGTAAAATGCACTTGACTTACCATAAGTGAAATTATACTTGTTAAAGGTTCTTTACACTGGTGATGGAGAGGTTATTGGTTCAGTGCAGGTCCCTCACTACCCAGCTAGAGTAAATTCTCCTCTATATGTAGAGGAGGGATGGAGGCCCCCTTTGCATTCATTTTCTTTTCGGAACTTGGACTATATTTACTTAGCTGGAATAAAATTCTCAACTTGATCATCTTGAAAACTTCCTTCCTTGGTGGAAAAAGTATCTGCTAGCTCTTACTCTCTATTCTGAATTCTCTTATACAAGAACTCAAATTTCTGTGCGAAGTGTTGTCAGCTGACTTCTATTCAGTGATGACATTTGAGTAACATATGAATCTGCATATGTTTGTACTTTACCTAATGGAGCTATCTTTTGTAGGTTCTGGTTATAGGAGGTGGTGATGGTGGGGTGCTTCGGGAAATTTCTCGACACAGTTCTGTGGAGAAAATTGATATATGTGAAATAGACAAGTTGGTCATAGACGTAAGTGGCAAACTTTAATAGCCATTTTATGCCATAACATTGATATGACAAGTGTACTTACTGTAGGTTTGTAAGAAATACTTCCCCGAGTTGTCCATTGGGTTTGAGGATCCTCGAGTTCAACTTCATGTTGGTGATGGTATGTTGAAAAGTGGGAATCAGCATTATTAATTTTAGCTGCATATTTTTATGGTTTTTGATGCTGTCAGTTGTTCAAAACGATCTGCACAGATGTCTATCAAATGTGGACTTTTAAAAGCTTTTCTCTTAGCCATACTTTGTTCTAGATTTTTTTGTTTTCTTCGGTTGCTTAGTCATATCTTTGTAACAGCTGTGGAGTTTCTTAGGAATGCTCAGGAAGGGATGTATGATGCAGTTATTGTTGATTCATCTGACCCAATAGGTATGTTTCAGTTACTTTTTTCCACTTAAATTACAAAAGGTATTTGAATTATAAGGAAACTCACGTGGAAATCTAGAAACATGCTTTGGTGTTACATGCTATATTTTTGTACTTATTAACAACATATACTCAATGTTTGAACCATATATTATTAATTACAGGACCAGCTCAAGAGCTTGTTGAAAAGCCATTTTTTGAAACAATTGCAAGGGTATTACGGCCTGGTGGCGTGCTTTGTAACCAAGCCGAAAGTATGTGGCTCCATACACACCTTATTCAGGATATGCTCTCCACCTGTCGCGAAGTCTTCAAAGGTTCTGTACATTATGCCTGGACAAGTGTGCCTACTTATCCCAGGTAGTTATGACATTATTTTATTTTCTGTTTAAAATTATCTAACAGATCCTTTTTATTAGTCTTATAGAAGATGTATGGTTGGATGAAAAATGCTTAACACCGCCTTTAGTTTGTCTTACATCTGTATAAAATATAAGTTAACACCAGGTTCTTAATGTCCCGTGCCTGATTTGGCGGGGAAATTCTACTTCACGCTAGGCATATGTTCATTCTAGATCTTTAATTTTTATCTCTTTTTTTTGTACAAAATTTTAATATTTGCGTCCAGACAATTTTAGTAACTCCTTGAATGAATTATAAATAAGGAAACACGAGGGTAAACTGCAAAAAGATGTCTTAATGTTTTACCACCTTCACACATAAAGTATTCTTTTATGTTCTCTCTTGATTCATTTCCATATTAGTTACATGACCTTCTATACTCCAGCTGTCAGGATTATTTGGGATACTCCTAAGGTAGTTATTAGCAGTTCATAAGCTAGCCAAACTAATTTTCCTCTATTACTCTTTTTATTTTCAAAATCTACTTTCTCAACATCAATTGGATTATTATTTTCCTGGATATATGCTTCTAGCTTACAATGTGATAAGAACCTGTTCTTTCACACTACTTATGTTCATTGTATATTTACTTTATTTGACTGCAGCGGTGTGATTGGATTTTTGTTGTGTTCTACGGATGGTCCACCTGTTGATTTCTTGAACCCAGCAAACCCAATTGAAAACCAGGAGGAAGCATTAAAATCCAGGAGAGAACTTAAATTTTATAATTCAGAGGTATTTAATAATTTCTCAGTCATTCATGCTTGGAGGCAAGATGCTAACGATTTATGACTGTCACATAATGATTATATAGTCTAATGTATTTGTGTTTAGAGTCTGTGCTAGTCTTTGTAGCTGAACATGCAACTGTTTGTCCTTTAGCTGCTCTGATAGTTACGTATGCTGGCACATTACTTTGTAGCTGAACCATTTACTGTTTGTCCTTTAGCTGTCTTAATACCTCTTGATGATTTCATGATTGTGCTATTTACTAGTTTCTGCTCTGCAGTTCTCAAGTATGATAGATTGGCTCAGTTGTGCGCATAAAGTCAATGTGGATATTTGTGACTCCCAATTATATGCTTGCTTACATCTTAGATTCATTCTAGGTTTGTAACTCTTCATAAGCTATTAAAAACTATGTAAACTAAAAATGGCTTCTGAGTCTCTTATGCCTCCTGCTTCATCTTTGTCAAAGGCTCCCTTCCATTTAGCCTGCAGCTTCCATTGAGCTGAAAATCCTGCAATGTGTACTATTTGATCTTGGTATCAATCCGTGAATTTTGGAAGTCAAATATAGGGACATGCTAGTTGATCAACTGTCTGAAGCAAAAGACACCATGGTAGAAACTTTTTATATGCATCTTTTTTTACCACTTTTTGTCATATGATTTTGTTGCTTTTTATTATGCGCATAATTTTTCATCCATTCAATTCAAATTGAGGATCCACTTTGTTCTTTTTGCAGATGCACAAGGCTGCGTTTGCTTTGCCAACATTTGTAAAGAGGGAGCTGGGCATCCTAAAGAATTTCCCAGTTAAGGTAACTATAGTAATCCTCTTTGTTTATGCCTTATTTTGTGAAAACTTCTAATGTGAGTGCCACACTTTCCATGTCTCTTGGTCCTTGAAACATGCTCATAAAGATATAATTTTGGGTTCAGCCTCAATATTTCCGGTGCCCAGCTGTGTCCACATGTTGAAAACAATGCTAGTGCTCACATGCTATCAATACTTCCATTTTTCTGTTTTTCTGTTTGGATTTACCAGAGCAATCTTAGAAGATACTTGACAGAGAATAAATTCAGAAAGGAGAATTTTTTTTAAAAAAAAAAACCACTTCTTAGAAAATATTAGCAAAATCGACCATCTCGCATAATAATAAGTAAAATAGACTTCTTTTTGGCCACATGGCTAAGAAAAGGTTGGTTTTACAAAAATCATCTTTAAAATACACGGGATTAGTCGTCCCGTTTGCGATTGTTAATTACAAAATACTAAGAATCGGCCTCCTCCGCACCCTCAAATCAAAACCTAATGGGCGGCACCTCAAAAGATCTTAATGCTTCACTCATCAAAGATCTTAATGCTTCACTCATCCCCCTTCCCCCCTCCTCTGCTGCGCCCTCCGCCTTGACTTCCACTCCCGCTCTGCCCTCTCCTCCTTCGCCGTCCATCGTTTTCTCCATTCTACCCATTGCCTGCACCCTAAATCCCCCTTCAGATCCCAATTCCACAATCAAAGAGGAGAAGCCTACAATGATTTGGGGGCGATCAACGATTTGGGACCAATTCGATGGACGTTGGTTTGAAGGGAATTGTATGGCCCGAGTGGACGAAATTGGTGGAGAATTGGGGTGTTGGAGGGTATTTTGGGAGTGGTTGTGATGAGTTTGGTTGTTGAGAGGTTGCTAGAGGAGTTTGTGAGGGTGGCTGGAGTGGCAGGAGAGGTGCAGGGCAGCGGCGGAAGGGGAGGGGTGCGGGTTGAGGAGGGGAACGGGAATGAGAGAAGCATTAGTATCTTGTGATTAACATCGCTAATTACATAGGACTACTTGTCCTGTGTGTTTTAGAAATGCTATTTTGTGAAATCGACCACTTTTCGGCCAGCCTTGATGATGTGGCCAGAAAGAGGTCGATTTTGCTAAATATTTTATGAAATGATCGATTTTGCTAATTATTCTTATAAAATGGTCTCTTTTAAAAAAATCTCATTCATAAACCACATTAAAAATTACAAAAAAGAGAAGAGAAAACAGGAATTAGAAGGTCGCGGGATTGGAGTTAAGAATGTAGGTAAGTTCTTGCAAGATCGCCGTCGCTGCTTGCTCCTAAACTCTTAAAGGTTTGGGGAATGGACTTTTAGGTAAATAACGGCTCTTTGATAGATGGAGATGTACATATCTCTTTGATGTGACAGTCGCTCTTCTTGAAAACAGGAATTAGAAGGTCACAGGATTGGTGTTAAGAGTGTAGGTAAGTTCCCATATGGTATACCAAGAGAGTGATGGCGGACCATCTTCGTGGATGATCTATTATATCTTTCATGTCCTTCATTGTGGTCTACGTGACTTTATGGTTGGATGCTGATGTCCTAACAGAAATCTTGGTTAGAGATCAGACTGTTTAAAGACCCTCCCATGGTTCCATTTACCTTTCAAGGGTATAGAGAATGTTCACAGAATGGGACGCCTTCCATGTTTTCCATAGATTTTTTTTTTCAGTTGGATTTAGGGAATGCGTATTAGTTATAGAGAATGTCGTGGTTAGAAATCAGAGTGTTTGAGGACACCTCATGTGTTTCCATAGAGATTTTTACTCTGCATTTTTTTTCTACTTCTCAATTAATACAAGTAGTTATAGGACCAAAAATTTCATAGGAGTTTTTTTTTTTAAATATTTCTGTGCTATCGTTGGTGCAGCGGAAACCATCTGATGGTTCGAAGGAGAAGATGAACGAAGAACCAGAAAATTGACTCTCGATGGTCACCATATGAATCTGCAACGGACTGCTAAAAGCTAACAATTCATGCCAAGTAGAAAAGGTGTGTCGAGAAGGAATGTCGCTGTTACTTATTCTAATAAACTGTTTTTACGAGCGGACCCAGTTAGTATTGTTGTGTGATTTATGGCTCCTTATATGTGCGACCAGTACAGTAATTTCGGAAGAATAATAATAAGATTATGTTCAGTTCTCTGATGATCCCAACAGTCTGATTTATGGCCACCTGCAACAAGTTAGAAGTAGTCAGGCTTCTTTTGGTATTACAAACTCTCTCAATAGTATTGTGCCCAACGTAGCTCCAGTGGATCGATAGGTCAATGGATCTGTGATATAGTTTGGAAGCAAATTTGGAGTAATAAGATTTGAAAAACCATTCTTATGGTACCAAAAATATGAAACTAGATGCGTGAAGGAAAAAAAAAAGGGAATATAATAACTGTTTGTTTGCCCAAAAAATGAGGAAATGGGGTGCCACATGGGATTTAGGGAAATGTCAATAGTGCCACATCAGATTTTGGTTTCAAGGGATTTACAAATCACAAGTTTGTTTCGTTGTGTGATTTAAAGAAATGAGAGCGCCACGTAGGATGCCACGTTAGATTTTGAAGGAAACCCATTTCAGACCAAAACCGGATGGAAATGTCACATCGGGCAATATTTAATAGCCCAAAAACACCATTGAAACGGCGGCTGAAGATTAAAATGCAATATTTAAATGTTGACATCACTATTGAAACAACGGCTAAGTTCTGTTTTCTTCTTTTTTTTATGTTCAAACAAACCCAAAAAACGAAAATGTAGGATTGAAATGTAATATTTAAATGTTGAAATCACTATTAAAACGACGATTGGGTTTTCCCTTTTTTTGATTTCAATGTGAAACAAACAAAATAAAAAAAATGCGGGAAACCAAATGTCCTGAAATGAATTTTCAAACACTATTTTCCATTCCTTCTTTTTTTCTGAAATGTACCAAACAGACCCTAACTGGAATTAGTTAACCTAGTGTCTCTGGGTGTGGCTAAGCAGTTGACACGAATTTCTGGCCGCGGGCCCACAACTCTCAGCATCTAACGCTGTCCGGATTTGGGTAAGGGCCTGTTCGTTTGCCTTAAAAAAAATGGGAAATCAAAGAAATAGAAAACTATTTCTAAAAAAATAGGTTTTTGATTTGTTCGGTTGGCTAAAAAAAAAGGAAATCAAAGAAATGGAGATGAGATGAGATGAGTTGTCACATTATTATTGGATGATGTGAGTGATTTTTTAAGAAAACTAGTTTTGATGTTGTTCGGTTGGCAAAAAAAAAGAAAATGAATTATAAGAAAACAATTTCCTGTAGTTTTCTTGTTTTCTTTTGTTTGGTTCATTCTTAAAAATAAGAAATGAAATGAGATGAGATGAGTTGTCATTGTATTATTGGGTGATATGAAGAAAGATTAAGAAAAGTGTTTTCATAACTTTTTGGGATGAAATGGAAAAAATGAAATGTTAATGAGATGAGGTGAATTGTTATATTATTTTATTCGATGATGTGAGTGATTTGAAATGATGAAAAGAGATGAGTTGAATGATGTTTGGATGAAAATAATATTTTATTAGATGTGATGGATGAGTGGTTAGATGAAAATAATATTTTATTAGATGTGATGGATGAGTGGTTAGATAAAAATAATATTTTATTAGATGATGTAGATGAGTTGTTGGATGAAAATAATATTTTATTGGATGTTATGGGTGAGTTTTAGGGATGGAAATGGAAGAAATTGGTTATTTTGAGATTTCCACCTTTTCTATTTCCATTTCTTGGTTTTTAGAAAACAAACGAACAGGCCCTAAGTTGGAATGTAAAACCAGATGTCACTGTTTTTAGCATTTATTGTGCATAAAATGTAGCTTACTGTTGCTGTTCGAATTGCTTCTGTTAAATGCCACTTGAGTGTATTTCTCTGATTGTACTGCTTCAGAAATGGGAATCAATTATGTTTTTATTTTGAACAATGACCTATTCTTATTTTGACCAGTAAGAGGCTGTTTGGTTGGTTTCCTAAAAATCAAGAAAATGAAAAGAGTACATCGAAATCAATAAAATATTGTTTTCATCTATTTCCATTCCTAAAAATCACAACAACATCTAATAAAATATTATTTTTATCCCACAACTCATATCATATCATCTCCTAAAAAAATAAATCAAACACAAGAAATGAATCACATCATCCAACTCATCTCATTTCCATCACATCTCATTTTTAAAAATCACTTACATCATCCAATAATGTAGTGACAACTCATCTTATCTCATCTCATTAACATTTCATTTTCTCCAAAAAAAGCTAGGAAATCGATTTCCTTAGGTATGAGTCACATCATCCAATAATATATTAACAACTCATATTATCTTATCTATTTTCTTATTTTTATGAATGAACCAAACACAAGAAAAGAACCTATTACAGGAAATATGTTTCTTATAATTTATTTTCTTATTTTTTTAGCCAACCAAACAACCTCAAAACAAATTTTCTTAAAAACTCACCCAAATCATCCAATAATAATGTGACAACTCATCTCTCATTCTTTGATTTTTTTTTCTTTTAACCAACCAAACGATCTCAAAACAATTTTTCTTAGAAATAGGTTTCATATTCTTTGATTTCCCTCTTTTTTTAGGCAAACAAACAGGCCCTAAAGGAACATATTTACTATTGCGTGAGACCTGAAAGGGGTGGTCATAGCATAGCCGCTTCTTTGCCTGTGGAGTGTGGACAAATAACGCTAACTTTAATCGCGTTCTCTTCTTCCGTCGCCCATCAAAAGAGAGAAATTGGCACGATTGTTTCTTTCGTTCAATTTCTTTCGAACTTAGCTCAATCTTCCACAACAAATCAATGGATCTGATTACAAAGGATTTACTAAGAGCGGTCAAGAAGAGTAATTTGCTTTCTATCAGATATTCATATTCTGCAGTTCTATGTATCACATTTGTAAAAAACTCTTCAAGTATCAACATATAATTTAAACTTTTGTGTTTGTGTAAAATGTATAGTTTTCATTTGTACATCTGCATTAAAATTGACAGCGCCAGCAGTGGCTGATCATAGGTAACCTCGCTTGCTCACTTGGTGCTTTTATACAGGCCATCAATGATAGTCTGAGAAATAAAACCAGCAAGATAAGCATCTTAACTAACTTGGCGAATGCACTTTATGTAGAGAAATATCGTGTTAGCTAAAGCATCGTACCTGATAATATTTGAGCATCTGAGGCCTCTTTTTCTTATATGTCGGGGTAAGCAAATCGCGTTCCATGTCAAATGGGACAGGGTCAAGGTGAACAGCTTTTATGAACTCAAAACCTTTCAGCTGTTAGGAGATTGATCAAAAGAAACCAAAATTAGACTTAATAATCGACAAGCAGTATTGCCATTATATTTGTAAAACTAGAAATAGAAGATGAGAAACCGAGCTGAAGCTTAAGAACAATTCCGAGCTGAAGCTTAAGAACAATTCACCTTCTTTTCTTTTGCAATCTTTGTAAGTTCCCCAAGAATGTATTCTTTTGCTTTTGGATTCTCACAGAGGGCAGCAAAATCGCCACTTGCACCATTTTGTGCAGCCCAGCCCTCAAGAGCATCCTTATTAGGATTGACAACAGCAACAAGGCAAGACTCGAAGCTATTTCCATATATCCATATCTGAACAAAACCAAGAGAACAGTGAAAACATTCAACAATGACAAATTTTGGTTAGATGCATCGAATTAGCTAAACAATGTATTTGAACTAAGGTTCAATGTATCGGCTGACACCCACAATCATCTGCCATCCTATCAGATTTTAAGCATACAACGTATCATCTATCTGAAACCAATTGATTACAGTTGGTAGTAGCTGATATTGACTATTAAGGATCGATCGCCTAGTAAACTGAAAGAGGAGATTAAAGGTTTGTAGCAAAAAAAATTTGATCTATTAGTATTATTGGGAAAATGAAAAAAGAATCAATGAATAGAATGCTTATGATTAAGCTAGATTATTCCACATACCAAAATTCATATATGAAACTACCAGAATCGCTGTCACTTCCAATAATGATAGCAACAGAGGAAAACCATGTAAGGACACCAAGATTTCAAAGGTTGATCGGAACAACTATAGAATAAATGGATGTCTCTGGCTTTCAAGAATTTGTAGGTACGGTTCTTAATGATAGGAGAAACTACCAGGTAATAGGAAAAGAGGCGGCATTTTTGTTGTCATTTATCACAGAGCAGTAAGGGCCAAATACTTACAGCATCTGTGGCAGACACAAGACCATAAATGTTTTCCAGATTTTCAACAGCAACATATTCGCCTTGTGAAAGCTTAAATATGTTTTTCTTTCGATCAATAATTTTCATGCTTCCATCAGGCTGCCATTCACCAATGTCCCCTGCAAGTGAAGACCAATAAAAGCATGTCAAATGGCCTCTGGATGAGTCTTGAGGGCAAAACTGAACACCAAGAACCTTGAATGGCAGAATTTCAGTAATGTTTAAATGCATACTCAGAGGCTTAGTACTTGTCTAAGTTGACTATAACACATTGCAAAATGCCAACAATAAGAGTCGAGCTACACTGGGCTAACATCTTGCTTCAAACACATGATTGAGTGTATGTTTTATCACAAAATTATTAATTAAAAGAAGAAAAGGCTTCATGTTCCAACCCCAAATTTTCAAATAAAAAGCTTGTCAGGGTTGTTTATCAAAAAATTGTTAAAAAGATTGTATGCATGGAGAATATACCTGTATGAAACCAACCATCAACCAGAACCTCATTTGTGAGGTCTTCTCGTTTGTAGTATCCTGAGAATAGTGTATTTCCCTTAATGCAGATTTCTCCTCGAGGAGTGTCAGATAAAGCATCATAGTTCATTTCTGGAACAGATTCCAGGCGCACGTCAACATTTGGTACTGGTGGGCCTACTGTCCCAAGCATAGACAGATTGTTTGGAAGTGACACAAAAGTCCCAGCACAAGACTCCGTAAGACCTACACACAAACAATAGAAATCAGCAATGCATTTGAGTGAATAATCATCTCTTTTTATATTCTAAAGTGTAATTTTTCCTTCAATGCTAAGTTATAGCTTATATTCATTTATTAGCATTATAATAGAAAAATCAATAACAACTTAAAGTGCTGGAGTCAGCTTTTTAAATAAGTGATAAGAGAGATGGTCCTGAAGAGAGCCAATTAAACGCTGTTATTGAAAATCATAGAAGGAATATCCTGGCAACTGTAATCTATAGGCTGGAGAGTGAAGTAAACCCCACCAACACACACAAAAAAAAAAAGAAGAAGAAGAAGAAAAAAGAAAAAAGAAAGGACCAAACAAAAGAAAGAAATATAAGTACCATATTCTGGAAAAGCGGTATGATAACTTGTGATAATGATAATTTAACAGGCCAATACATGATGTAATATACTTGAAAAGCCTGTCAATGCTTGGAAAATAAATAGAAGTTATTTTCGAGAAATATTGGAATGATGTAACGTAATAGGAGAAGTTAGTTTAAAGTAATCAGCATATCTACCCGTAACATCATCTTAGGATCAATCTCACTACTGATAGGTCTGATTTCTATAGACAAAATCACAAGAGTATTTCCTTGGAACTCTATTCTTTCTGATTTATATTGATTTCCTTAAAATTATATGATTTAGTTTTATCTTTTTCATGTGCATTATGCAAACAACTAGCATTTTACAGCAGAGGTCAAGAAAATGGAGTTCCACATAACTGTTAGTGTACATATGCACTAATATGGTAGCATACTTCATAATGTTTAAGATTGTTTGGATAGTTCATACCATATCCTTGCAGAACATGGGCACATGACACAACTCGTAAATATTCTTCAACATGTTTAGCTAGAGGAGCGGCTCCAGATAATATAAGCCGAACGTTGCCACCTAGTCCATCTTTTACCTAGATAGACCATGAAAACTGAAATGTGTAAACAAGGAACAGAAACAGAAAGACAGTGGCAAATAAGTTTCATGGTTCACAGAAGATTGTCATTTTGGCAGGTTCAATACCTTACTGAAAACGATCTTATCAAAAATTGAAGCTGCCTCGTCATGTTTACTTCCCTTCACCATGTTATACAGTTTGCTGCCAAATTCCAACAAGCACGTCAACAAAAGTCCAATAATAGTAAATAGTGGATTTGGTTAGTTGTTATTATGCAACTTCATAAATAGATTATGGCTGAAACACATAGATAATTTTATAATGAAAAACCTTCATAGGAAAACAAAGCAAAGAATAGAAATACTGAATGAGTAAGGTAATTGTGTGTAGTTTAGGATTGAAGATTGAAGGCCAGAAAAAGTATTAACTGTAACTTACAGGTCAAAGGCCTACTAATTACATTTGAGAGCTCCTAACCATGCAGAGTCCACTTATTTATTAGTCCTTCCAGAGCTTGTCTGGACTCTGGAGCTTGCAAACTAATGGACGAGGGATTGTAACTGATGTGTACCACTTCGTTAGGCAATTATGTCAAATAACATATTTAGAGAGAGTAATATCAAATATGCTAACCATTGAGGATCTATAGCCAAAAATTTTAGAAAATGAATTTGGTTTAACTAATAGAATCCATGCAAGAACTTACTATCTATAGCCAATGTTGAACAGTGTACTCTTCAGGAAACCTCCAGAAGATATCTTAGTCTGCAAACCTGAAATATAAGTGAGAAAACAATTAGAAACAGTCTCTAACCATTGTAAGTATCACTGAAGTCTCACACAGTGGTAAAAGGGTGGAGGTGGGTTGTAGGAAGTCACTGCTTCAAACCCTGTAGGTAGGAATTTAAAGAACATCCATGGGTGAATGGAACAAATGTGCCTGTAACAAAGGGATATGTTTTCCCAACATGTAAAAGGTATGTAAAACACTCGATAGTAATGGAAAAAAGAACAAATTTTCTGTTCATATGCAAACACATCTGACATGGATGTAGAAAGTTGCCAATACCTGACAGGCCTTGGGTGGGCTATGTCAAACATGGTGAGGGCATTTGTAGTCCTTCATACACGACACTATATAGACTCAAACACTAGAGGATGGAGTGAGTGGGAGACAGTCGAAAAATATTTTAATCCACTGCGGAAAGCTGGGTAGCAATCTATGAGGAAATCATGACACGCCTTTTCTCATGAATAAAGCCATATTGATGTCTGGTGTGCGACCTACCAATTGTCTATCGACAAGTAAAAGCTTCACAGAGATGGATGTGCACAGAGGGAAGCTTCACAAAGATGGATGTGCACAGAGGGTAGGATATCACCTACTAGCCCCTTATGCGGAGGGAAAGGTGCCACAGTAATCATTGAGAAACATTATAATACTCAATATCATGAGTGATGCTTAGTGTATTACTATAAATATATGAAGTGTCGAACAAAGTCATTTTCATTTTGATATTGTTGTTGGAGAATAATCCAAAATTTTGAAGACCTTTAAGGAGCAAGGTGAATACCCCTTTCTCCATATCGAGAGTCTAGGGGATATGAGGAGGTATACATACATCATTCAGATTAAAGTACGTAAACTATGCATATAAACAACTTTCTAAGAAAAGATACCTCTCTCTGCACTCATTTCCAGGTTTTAGCAGTCAAATATATTTCAAATATGGTTTGCCAGGAAGGCATAGTGCATGAACATGCACAGATATTTTTGGAGTTTGTTTTGGCACCATTCACAATGTTTGAGGAAAATCCTTTATACTGTTTGGAATAAAACATGCCAAGGTGTTGCAAAACAAAGAGGCACAGGGTCTAATGTCCACCTGTATATATCCGATCCAATACACGTGGAACCGCACAGAAAATGGATGGTTTTAGCTCTCCAATGTCTTCAACCAACAACTTGACATCCTACACAAGAAAGTTGGGACTAAATAAATTGACATAACCGGAAAGGATATTATAAGTTTTAAGTCTCTCACCCCACGCCAAAATCCTATTGAAGCCCCATTGAAAATAAACAACTCTTCAATCACCCGATCAAAGATATGTGCAAGAGGGAGATATGACAGGTAAACATCATCCATTTTCAGCTGTATTAATTCCAAGGAACAATAAAAAAGTTAAAGTCATATCAAATATGCATGTGTATGTGTGCGAGCGTGAGCGCGCGTGTAGCGAAGAACATACTAACCTACGAATCAAAATATAGAGCATATTTATAACAAGCAATAATAGACATTAAAGAACATTTTAAAAGCAATGAGTAAATGCTATAAAATCACCTGCTCATTCATGCAATTAAGAAGCCGATCAACACCAGCAATCAGAGTGATAATGTTTTCGTTGGAAATCATAACACCCTTAGGGTCACCAGTTGTTCCACTAGTGTACATTATAGTACAGATATCTGTCTTCTTGTTTACGGGGAGATCAAATTGTTCATTGCCTCCCTGCAGGTACAACACAGAATCTGAATCTCCAGTGAAAAATGCAGTTAAGATTAAAACTCACAGCCCTTATAGCACATATGTACTTTTTGCAAGTTCACAGGTATAAGGATGCTAATAGTTAAATATTGAAGAAAGAATTCATAGCTCACTTCTATCCAAAGCTATAAACATACATAAAACTGTGAAAGGATGCAGGAATTAATATTCGTCCTGAATGAAAAATAATTAAAGACTTCTACTACATTTCAACTAAAATTTATTAAAGCATATCATGAATGTTTCAGCTACAAAATAGAATGAAATTGCTGGCATGAAAAAGTACCGAGGGGCACACAAAAACCTCAAACATCATAGTTGTTAACCTACCAAGAGCAAAAATTCATCCCAAGAGTATATTGCCAAGCCAGACTCTTCAACTTCCTCTCTTTGCTCAGCAGGTACCTTCCCGAAACTTACAATAGCTGTAATATAAAAAAATGCTTTTAAAATGTAAATGAGGAAAAGCAGAAGCAGCAAACACTGAGCAATAACCCATTTATAACTTACTTTTCAAGAATTTAGTTGAATTGGGAAAGGTTTTCAGCACCTGATAAAGAGAAAATCACAAAATTAGTTAAGTTTGTCAACACATTAAGTATGTGTAAAAGCTAAGGAATAACACAACACTATCATTCTTCTTCAATGTCTCAAGAAACAGAAAAATTAACAGAAAGGTTTCAAGGCAAGTGAAGCATCATTGCTAAAACAGATGCAAAGTCAACTGGTTCATACTGTACCCTCCCTCTTCCAAAGAATACTAGCAGAAACACCCATTACATTCATACATTACCGAACAAACATTAAAGTGTATATATACTCTTATGATCAGGCGAACACTAAAAAATTGAAGTGTAACATCATGTCAATATATGGTTGTACCAACACACTAGGAAAAAGAGTACATTTCCAGAAAAATACATACAAACGTTCAGGAGAAATACTTGCAGACCTTAAATATCGGAAATATATCAATGGCCCACAATGAAGTGCTTTAAAGTTTTTATGTTTTCCTTTTTTCTGTCTTGTGCTGTTTGTGAATGCAATAGATTATGCAATCAATTCTTTTTTCCATAATAGACTTGAGCTTAGTTAATTTTTCTCAATCTCAGCTGTCTTACAAGAATATCAACAGATTTATACATTTTTCTTCTAGGTTTTCCACTTCTGAGAGTGCTAGGATCTGTTTCTTTTTTCCCTCCAAGTACCAACTTAACCTAAGCGATTATAAAAGTTAAAGTCAAGCACCTGTCCTTGTTCCCATAGGGGTCAGGCAGGTGTCTATATGGCATTTTGCTTTAGAACATGAATTTGATGACATTAGCCTAAAGAGGAGACTTCAGAAACCATCTTTAGCATGCAACTGAATTAGACTTACTGTGTTAAAATGTGAAGCTCAAAACGCAACCTATTATGCCTAAATGGTTCTGTTCGAAAATTGAAAACTGTTTTAACTTATGATAGTAACTACTCCATACTTTTACCGATTGGAAATACCTAATGTGAACAGTCAGCCATTCTTATTTATTTCAAACACGTGCACATAGATCTCCATTTCCTATTCCCTTTTGTAGAAGTAAATGGCATGCTTCTTTTCTCCCTGTCATTTTCTTTTGGCAGCCACAGCAACCAGCAAGCCACCTTCCCCAAGTATAATCTACCAGAGCCATATGCGCTCTGTTGCATCCTACCTTAATCCTTCTCATATAGCCGTCTCCCATTGGCTTGCTTGTCTAAGACTGTTTATCTGACTTACTGGAGTCACATTTTGGCTCGGAAGCCAGTGTAGAGATTTATTCATGACATCAAAATGTTGAAAAAGGTGGAGCAATAGAACTTCAAGTTCATGGCTTAATGGCACAGTAAATATTCCAGTTTACAGCGTAGCATAATACTATTGTAAAGTCAGATGCAACTACTCAAATTGTTGCATGCAGAAAGAGAAAAGTATACCAAAAACACATGTAAAGCATAGTACCTCCCCGATCTTTTTCTCTTCCACAAAGACGATCTGGACCTCTGCATGGCATATAACAAATTCGATTGCACCAGCACCTAAAGACAAGAAAAGAGGCAGCAAACAGTCATCATATAGTAATTTTAGCAGACTATATAAGGTTATGAAGCTCAAGATCACACACAGTGATGGCTTTCATGTTCACACATCATGCATCCTTCTACCACTGTATGCCTACTGAATGTAAATAAATACAGTACTAAGAACAGAAGGTATAACACATACCAAGTGTATCATACAGGGGAACGCAATAAGCTCCAAGAGCATTGCAAGCCTGTAAAAGGTCAGATAGAGTACAATAAAATAAATAACTTTAAAGTTAAGACTAAAATGCTACGGCTTCTCCAAGATAAGCCATTATGAAGATACAATAGAAATAAAGCAATGACAGTTTAAAAGGTCCACAGCCCAAGATAATATCAGACTTCAAGTTTCCATAAAAAAATCAACTACACACATGCACGTAAAGTAGGTACCTCCATACTCATAACCCACTCGGGACAATTGATACCAAAGACACCGCAGCGGCCTTCCTGGAAGAAAACAAATGAAACATTAAGTAAGAGTTCCGCAAAGCTGGCAAACATGTCAATCATTTTTGGGTGCTATTATAGAGAAGTGCTGAAACTAATATTAGTACTGAGTACAATCATCTTGCAGAAGTTAAACTTAGATAATCAAACTGATCAAAGATCAAATGTAAAAGGATGCAAGCTAACTAATTCTTGATGTACATGAAAAATGGGTGAACTCAGTAATACGCGGAAATAGAGAGAGAAACTAGGAAATATAATAAATGGAGCAGCAAGTTTTTGCACTGAGACAACTGTGATTGCAGTAAGATTCCTTAACAATGAAAAAATCTCAGCCTGGTGAAACTTGTTAAAGAGCATGTATTAAAATACAATTACAGAGAAGAGTGTGATACAAGACAAATTTAAATTCGGTTTATAAATAAGAAATTCTTATATGATTACATCAGAAGCAACAGAGAAAGAGAATCTGCTACTTTCGTCTGTGAGCATTTGCTAGAGTAAGCCCAATAGAGAACAGGGAAGTTAAGGTTTTGTATATTTGTTTGTCCATGCAAAAGTAGATTAACTGGTCAACAATCCAATTTTCTCCCCCCCCCCCCCCCCCTCCCTCCCTCCCGCCCTCCCTCCCTCCCTCAAAAGCTTGTCTTTTGATTTTCTATCAATAGTAGGGTTCTGGCCTAAAAGCCGATCTAAACCAACTACATCTTTGAATACATTTTAATAATATAAGTAATAACGTTAAAAAGTATTCGTAAGTTACAATTTGTGCATCTAAGATGGTTATTAAACAGTCGAAGTCATAAAAATCAACGGTTTACCTTTTCAACAAATAGAGAAATGAAATTATCTTTATTTTTGTAGGGCAATCAGAGAACAAGTCTCTTAAATATAAATTTTTTTTTTTTAAAAGATGGAAAAACATCCTACTTCGGCTTAATTTCTAATTATCATAAAAAATACCGATCCAATTTATCCATCCAAAACCCTGCCTTTGTTTGATATTATACATAAAACTAAAACTGAACATAAAAGAACTGACCTTTTCGACGCCGCAGCTACGGATCGAAGCAGCAAGCTTCATCACGATGTCATACACTTGTTTGTAAGTCATCCACACATATTTACCCGCCTAAAATAGAAACAACAAAAATAGCAATCAGCAACTAAATCCATAAATAGAGGGGAAAAGCTCGCAACCGGTACCTTGCCGTCGACGATCTCGCGGCGGCCGAGCATTCGATTCTCAGGATACTTCTCGACACTCAATCTAATATAAATAGAAAAGTAACATTGATGAGAACATAATCAAGATTTCCCAAAAATAAGAAAAGAATAAAAAATTAAATTTACCGGAAGATATCCCAGCAGCTCTCGAGGCCGGGGATGGGCGGAGGGAAGCCGTCCTTGGCGAAGATGCTCCTGTAAGTAGGTCCCACGGAGGGGCGGCCATCGGAGCCCTGCGCCCCCTTCTCAACTTCGACGAGGTACTTCATGTTTTTTTTTTTTTCCCCTTTCCTTTTTCCCTTTTTTTTCGTTTAGGTGATCGATGGATCTGCGATGGAGTTGTTGTAAATAAATAGTAGGACTAAAAATTGAAAAAAACTGAAGGGGGAGTAGGAAATGGAGGTTGGGGGAAGGTGAAGCTACTTGAGACTTTTGA
>BQKN01064356.1:391635-403988 GCA_022839385.1 Asparagus kiusianus | reverse complement strand
CAACGGAGGCCACCGAAAGTTTGTTGGCCTCAATTGTTGACTAACAAGAAGTAATCGTAAGCTATTACTCAAGCAGAAATGTAAATTTCTTCGTCCGTAAATTTAATCCCCTCTCAGAACACGAAAGTATATGCCCAGCATATCTGAGGCGCAAGGAATTTTTCTTTAGTTAAAATTTGTGGATAAGTGAAAAAGTATTATCCTATATCCTTTATGATCAGTATTATATATGCATTTCTTACCCAAATACAAGGGTGAAACTCCTCTTGAAGTATTTGTTGGGTATCAACTCAGACTCCAAGTGAGTATAGTATTTTTAATTCTTTGTATAACTGTTTGTATCAAAAGTTGTTGTTTTTTTGTCATTAAACTTGTTACACCGTTAATCGATTACAAGTTCAAATTGGAAGAAAAGTTAATCTTTTTATAAGATCTTCTTACACAATAAAAATATAAAATTACAACTTTATCAAACAATATGCAACAATAGTTTATCTCCTGCTGCTTGCGTGAGATCTTTCGCCTGTGCCGGGGACGCGTTAGTCCGTGGACCACTGCGGATCGGATCCGGTTGACAAGAGTTAATTAATGCTCTTGTTTCACAAAGGAAACAATTGCAGAACTGACAATCACGACCAAGCGAGATTGTGGCTCTTCTCGAGATCAAAACTAAGTTTGATCCGGAGAAAAAAAAGGAAAAAGAGTCTCAGATCTTTCGAATGCTTCCTCTTTATGACGAAGTTCGCAAAGATCTACCAACTCTCATCTGAAATACGTGGTCTACTATTCAAATTGACAGCACCTCGCCTTCTGATTTCAGATTCTCTCAAATGAAGACTATGAGCTTCTATTTATAGGCTTTTGTCACCGTGTTTTCTGATAAAATCAAGTGTTTTGACATCATCGATCTGCAGTTGATAACCGCCCAGGTGCACTTAAGGATAGCTTCATAACAGTTGGGGAGGTCCTGAGATGAAAGAATTCTAACAAAACATCAAAATCCGTGTTTTGGGGAGTTTTGGGAATCAGCAGTGCCCGTGGTGGCTCGGAACTGTGGTGGCTCGCTCTCGTGCGAGCCTCCTGGCCTGTTTCGTTCGTCTTTTTGACGTTTTGGCTGTTTGTAGCTCCTTCAGTTCGCTTGTTTTGCGCTTGTTTTGTCTTTACGTGCGTTTCATCGTTTCGTTGGCTCGTGCGCTTCCGCGATTCACTTCATGTGTATCGTTGGCTTAAGGGCGATTATCGAACGTGAGGGCTATTTAAAGATGGCTGATGAGCGTGCGGGCTCATTGTCTTGTTCTCAATGTTTCGCCACTTCGTTGTGTCAACGCTTCATTGACACGTCGTCTTGAACTGTATTCGGGACCTATATGTAGTTTTTAACGCCTACAATAACTTCTGAGAATTAGATATGGTTAGAGATCTATCATGATTAGGAGTTTGGGTTCCATCATGATTAGGAGTTTGAATCTTATTCTAATTAGGAAGTTAGGCTAGAGATAAGGTTTTGGTTTCCCTATATATGTCCTTCTATTATTAGAGAAAAAACTAAGAAGAATAAGAAGAAGAAGAAGTGTAGAGAGAAAGAGAGTGAGGGTTTGGCAGTCTTTGTCCGTGCAAAAGATTATAATTTGGAGGTGATAGTGGATTGATTTTGATCCGTGGTTTTTTCCTGTTGAGGGTTTTCCATGTAAAATCTTGTGTGATTTTTATTTGCTGTATTTGGTGGTTTTTTTAGAATTTTTGCGAGATCAAAAAATCCCTACAAGTGATATAAGAGCGGGGTTCGACGGTTCGTAGAGGTTTGATCGGTGCGCGATTCGTGAAGGCGTCAACGGCCGAAGCGCAGTGATCGATATAAAAAAAAGGTTATTGTAGCGATGGCACTATAGCATTAATACTGTAGCGGGTACTGTTCACACAGATCAGACGGTTGAGCTTGATTTGTCTTTTGATCAAGAATTTAGAGGCGGATTTTGACGATCCAAGAGTCGTTCCTAGGGTTTTTCGACGTGCTGAGTTTATTTTTGATGTCGGTTTTATCAAATTCAATCTCTATAATGGCTGATTTGAATTATTATTACGGTTAGAGGATGATGATTTCTTCAGGTCCGAAGTTTGATATTCCGCTATTCAATAGCAAGATAAATTTTGCAGTATGGTAGTGCACGATTCAAGATATTTTTGTGCAGCATAGTGTTGATCAAGCTTTAGAGGATAAGAAACATGAAGGATTAAAGGATGCTGAATGGAGTTCTATACAAAAGAGGGCGGTTAGCACAATTCGTTTGACACTCACCTCCGAGATCAAGTACAATGTTATACAAGAGACCACACCAAGAGGGCTATGGAAAAGGCTCTAGGGGATTAATGCGTCAAAGTCGATGACCAACTGATTGTGTTTGAGGATGGAGCTTTATTCGTTGAAGATGGAAGAAGGTATTGTAATTCAAGACCACATCAATGCCTTTAGTCAGCTAGTTTGCCAACTTATGAATATTGTCTTCCTTACCGAAGTCGTAACCATCAGGTTGACTTATTTATACGTTAAATTTCAATTTAACTTTTTAATAATAAATAAATATATTTTTATTTTACAGGAATGGACAAAGAACCAGCTCTTTCAACTTTGAAGAAGAGTATTAAGACGGAGAAAAAATAATTAAAATTATTGGAGCTTTTCTTAAGATTTTACTTATTACATCCTATGGTTGGTTGATTGTTTGAGAACTTTTTTTTAGTGATGCATCATTTACGAATAATTTTTCTGAACATTAAACTGTCTTATATCTTAATTTCATTTAAGTTGCATTTAGATATATTTTGATTATCTTCATTTTATTCATTTATTATGATCAAAATAGTTTAAATGATCTTAATTTTAATTATAGCTTTATATAAGTTATCTAATAGCACTTTTTCCAGGTGGAGACATGTTCTCTAACCTCAATTAGGGTAGGGGAGGATGGGGTTCATGTGCTTCGAAGGGGGTTGAGTCATTGGATCTTTAAAATTATATTCAGATAAGAGTGATTAAAACACGATAAAATATAAATGAATTGTAATAAAAACCGTGCTTAGCACCAGCTAAAATATTAGTTGTACATTAAAAATGAACTAATAGAACAATAAAGGTGTATAATGACAAAGAATAATTGGCCATTATATATAAAATAAAAAAGATATAAATATAAACGAACAAAAATAAAATGTGGAAGTTTAGGGCTTTTTTTTTTGGGGCCCCTGGGCCGGGGACCGGGCGGGGGTTGTGTGGTTGACAGTACTCCACATGCTAAAGCCCATTTAAAATCATTTTTTGAAAATTTATTTATTCAACCATTTCCCCTATTTCAGGGAGGAAGCCCGAAGTACAAATAGGCCCGTTTACTTAATTTCCAAGTCCAGATTCGCTTCTCCTTCCTTTCCCCTCAACTCTCTCGGAACATCGTTCTCTTTGCTATTCCGTTCTAGGCACTCATTTGGAACCCTAATTCCTCTCTAATGGCGATCTATCAAATCCTCGTCAAGCTCCTCGACGGCCACACGCGATGCCTCCAATTCGCCTCTCCAACGCTTACCGGCGAAACCCTAAAGCAAGCCCTCGCCCTCTCCGCCAACCTACGCCTCGTCACCGGAACCCTAGATCTCGCCGACGAAACCCTTATCACCGCCGCCTCTCCCTCCAACCTGTTCCCCTCTCTCACCGTCCTCCCCCGCCTCCGCGGTGGCAAGGGCGGGTTCGGCTCCCTCCTCCGAGGCGCCGCCACGAAGGCTGGTCAGAAGAAGACCAACAACTTCGACGCGTGTCGAGATATGAGTGGTCGGAGGTTGAGGCATGTGAACGCTGAGAAGAAGCTGCAGGAGTGGAAGGCGGAGGCCGAGGACAGGAAGCTGGAGAAGCTGGCGGATGATTTCTTGAAGAAGAAGGCGAAGGAGGTGAAGAAGGGGAAGGGGAAGGATGGGGAGGTTGAGAAGTACTTGGAGAAGTATCGGCAGGATTCGGAGAAGTGTATGGAGGCGGTGGAGGAGAGCGTGAGGGAGTCGTTTGCGCTGTATCGGGACGGGAAGAGGAAGGTTCTGCCGGCCACTGGAGGGTCGGTCTCGAAGAGGATGAAGATATGGTGAGTTTTTATATGCATTTGTTGGGTTTTGATGAAATTTTTATTAAAAAATTTGGTCGCTTCCCTTGACTGAAATGTGGGATTTAATGTTAATTTTCTTGGATATGGAAGTCGTTGGTGTAAGAATAAGGCAACCTGAAATATGTAAAATCAAATCATGTTATCAACTTCTAGTTCGGGTAGGATTTTCAATTCTTATCTAGGTGCAGTACCATTTCCTATTTCCGTCCATTTATTTGTTATCAAACATTCAACCATTGTAATAAAAAAAATGTCAGCGCAGTCCGCAATGTGCAGGGCCTGGTAAGGTCTTGTGCCACTTTTGATATGCAGTCTTACCTTGCATTTTAGTTATTACAAGAGGGCCTTTTCCATGGCATAAATTTGTTACCACCAAGGTTACACAGCGACAACTCTTATTTGCGCCAGGGGTATCTATCAGAGGACCAAATATTTTAAGTCATAAAAATTTTAATGTGGAAATTTTGATGCACCCTAGATATATAAGCTTTAGAGATGGCTAAAGATTGGAAAAGTTTTACAATGCTTCATAAATTTAGATGTTGGGAAGTCTTGTTGCATAAAGCATATCAGACATGTGTGTCAGATGCATATTCGTTAATGAGTTGTGCCCACGCCTGCATAATCATGTCCAAAGCAGCATGGCATAAGGTATTACTAATGGATGCTATTTTTCTTGGGTATAAGGCCGAAATTTTAGTTTGAAGGATTAAGTTCTTCTAAACCCCATGGAGAAAGAGAGTGTCGGGATGCAGTTTGCGACATTCTCATCACAGATCGGGTTCTTGTATACATTGGAGAGACATTTGGTGTAGCTCAAAATGAGGATGCTAGGATTTTAGAAGCAGGAAGAAAAGAGGAGATGATTATGTCAGAGGAAGACTTGTAGTTGAGCCTTATATTCACTCGATTTGGAGCAAAAGAAAATGCATGACTTTCATCAGAAATAAATTTCTAGATGAATTACCTTCTTAGGTTAATTGATTAAATTGTCTTTTACTGACCTAATATTACCTTCCTTTTATGCACTAACTACGCAACAGGGAGGTGGTTGCACTCATTTCTAGAGTAGCATTTGTTAACTCCATTAATTTGCTCTAGTGATCATCTCTTTGATTGAATTAGTCTTTTAGAATTTTATTTGTTCTACTGAATAGCAATATTTACTGGTTGAAAACGGTTCAAGTACGGTTGAGTTGTAAGCATTTTTGACATGAGAGCATGTTATCTTTCATGATACACGGTTTCTAACAGTATAAGCTGAATAAATATGTAGGAACCTATTTGATGTTTATATTATGTGAGTGCTTTCGGAATCACATCATTTTTCTGATTGTGCTTCATGCTACTAAAGTATGTAAAGGCATTCAGAATTTATATTGTCCCTGGATTATGATTAAATACTAATGATATTTTCAAACATGTTGTTGAATGGATGGTACTTCCCTTCATTTTCCCTTTTTCCAAGAAGAATGCTAGCTTTCTGTTTGAATAAGGTGGTCGGAAATTGAAGACCTTAATTTTATTAAACTTCATAAATTTTTTCCTTGTGCCTCACAGAGAACCCATTCATGGAGTAGACCATTAGATGGTCTTGAGATTTCAAGAATTGCTTTAAGAGTTTGTTAATTAGAGTGATAATGTTTTGTAGCAATATTTTTTTGGGTTATTTGCATATATACTTAAATCGTGGGTATTTGCAAAACTACCCCTCAAATCAACAACTTTGTGCAAAAAACCCCTAAAATCAACAAATCATCAACTTAGTGCTAAAAGTTTGACTATTTTGTTGATAATTTTTACATCGCGATTACAAATTAGCTTATCAAAGCTTATGATAAATGCTTTTGAGGGTAATTTTTTTTTCAAAATTGATGATTTGAGGGTTAGTTTTGTAAATACTGTGATTTCGAGGGTATTTTGCGAACACCCATGGTTTAAGGGGTATATATATGCTAATAACTCTATATTTGTTCTTTTTTTTCTTTCTTTCTTCTTCCTCTCCTCTTTTTTTTAACATCGCGATTACAAATTTGTTGATACTGTGATTTGGAGGGTATTTTTGCGAACACCCATGATTTAAGGGGTATATGTGCTAATAACCCTATTTTTGTTGTTTTCTTTCTTTTTTCTTCTCTCCGCCAATTTTTTTCACTTTTTTTTTGTGTGTGGTTGGGCTAATGCCTTTTCAATAATTCCAGGACATAACTAATATGCATACATTTCAACAATATTTTGGCAATTTCTATTTGCTTCTAAAGAGGAATGCCATGTGACATACCAAGTCCTAGAGTTTCCAGAAATTTTGAAATTGGATTGCCTTTGAATATATGAGTTTCAACCTCTTTATTATACGAAAGATCTATGGAACCTAATAATTCTAATTTTCTAAGTTGTAAAAAATATGAGCGTAATGAATTTTGATATGTAGACATCCAACTGTAACTATTAGAATTATAAGTAGATGCCTTGAAATTGCAATACTATACTATTCCTTCAATTGTGCTTCTTCCACTTGGATTTATGTTGATTGGATTTGTAGGATGGGAAAGAAAAAGGTTGATGAAAGTGACAGCGACGTAGATGAAGACGACGACGAAGATGAAGATGACAAAGAGAAATCAGTTGTGCTTGATGATGGAAGTTGTATGAGCCATGATAAGGAAGAAGAGGGGACTTCTGCTGCTGGTCTGGTCAGTGCTAGTTCAGACGGGGAATCATCAGGAAGGCTTTCTGAGCAAAGCAATTTGGAGGAAGTCATTGGAGTGTCAGGTAGTGAGCAGTCATCTGGTGGAGCTTCAGAAAATTGCAACTTGGGTGAAGTAAATGGGAAATGTGATTTTGAAACTCCTGCAGTGGAACTGGGTTCTGTAACTGGAGACAGTAGCACAGAGGCAGATGTTTTAGCAAAATCTGAGATGGGAGTATCTGAGGAAGCTGCTGCACAGAATAGTCCGGCTTCTATATTGGAAGAGGTTACAGTAATGAAAGAGGTCAAGCCAGCAGAAACGCCAGTTGGTCCTGAAATTATTGATAAAGAAACAGTAATTCCGACTTCTGATAGATACAATTCGGAGGAGCCATTGAAATTTGATGAGTATAATTCTGCAGTGGAACTGGAGGTATGCTTACAATGGCCTCCTCTAATTCTTTTGTGTATTATTATCTTTTTATCATCTTGCATACATGTTCTCTCTCTGTATGATTATATTTCAGAATTTAAGTTTCTCCAGTTAACTTCGTGAAAATTAACACAGTGGACTGACTTGTTTGTCAATTTCAATTTACGCATGCATGCATATACTGATGCATACACAGGCATGCTTTTGGACAGTGGTAGATAAGTGGCATGCTGAAAATGTTGTGTTTCACTTTAGAAAAATTGAAACAAAAACATATGCAGGTTACAGGCAAATTGGTTTTACTGGTGACTTGGAGAAAAGGGAAGTTCAATGTATTCTTGTCCCACAACAATGCCTTTAACATAGTAGTTGAAACAATTGCTTTGGTATATTGAGCGCATTATTTTCGATACATGTAGTCTGTCGTTTCGCACCTATTAATTATGAAGCTAACTCTGCACTAAGTTGAATCTGTGCCCTTCAAACATTTATCTCGACAAAATGAAGCCGACTCATTTTGGTTGTGCCTTCATAGTGCATGACATAATCTAGCAACACACTTGGTTTGGTGCTTTACTGTCTTTCAGCAATCATTTTGCATTATGTCATTTTTAGTGGTAAAAAGTAAAACATAAAGTGCCTTTTATTTTTGAGATGAGGTAATTTTGTGAAGCCTAGGCTTGTGAACACTTGAAAGAAAGTTTACTTCTTGTACCTGTTTTCTTACATCCCACTGCTTGTCCTCATCTTTGGGAACCACTTAAATCCCTTTCTGTTTACCACTGACAAGCGTAAGGCTAACATACTGATGACTCTCTTATTTGCTAAATTGGTTAGTTCTATTTTTACAGATGGACCTCTTGAATGGAATATTTTGACTCTTTTATCCTCAGTGGGTCTACTTATCAAGTAAACAGTTGTTTCTTTATTTGAGGGTAAAAGAGTCAAAAAAATTAATTCGGGAAGTGTTATATGCAAAAACAAAGCAGAGGGAACAGTAAGACCAAAACATTGATATACTATAGTGGGTTTATCTGCAATAAACTCATTTTTATTGTTCTTTACTTTGTATCATGATCGGACACCATCAGCTGCCTGTTTTTTCCCCCTCTCTACTGGCAAATACGCTGCTGATGTATGTTTATCTTTGTTAGATCCTTGGCATGGAAAGGTTAAAAGCAGAGCTGCAGTCACGAGGATTGAAGTGTGGTGGAACGTTGCAGGAGAGAGCTGCAAGGCTTTTCCTGCTGAAAACAACACCCTATGAGAAGCTCCCCAAGAAAGTTCTAGCCGCCAAGACTGAAGGAAAATGAAACCAGAGACGTGTTGGTTTGGGCAGTTTCACTCGTTGGATTGCTACCGGATCCTATTTTCTGTTCTTTGAACCTGAAAGTGTCTTTGTAATTGTAAGAATAAACCTTGTTGTATTTGCACACTGGAGTTTGAATGCTCAAAAAGGTGTTGTGTAACTTTTGCTCAGTGATTTGTTGCCTTTTGTTTAAGTGCTTACGACCTTAATCTTTTTAAGGTTTGATGATGGAATTTCCCAATGATTCTTTGGACTACGGTATTAAACCCTCGGGCGTGCCTAAGGGGCATCTCTTAATGCGCGGTTTTGAGTATTTCAGGAAATTAAGTTCCTGTGGGTGTTCTCTTAAAGAGTTGACCTTGAGAACTGTTCATATGTAGCTTATCCACTCGGTTAGACTCTTAGGTGCTTACTGCCTTTATTTTGTGATTATGTTTCTCTTGCAAACTCGCACACGGTATCGTTCACAACTGTTATTAGTCTCTGTTCTTAATTTGAAGTTCAAGCTCACTGAGTTGAAATTTGAGTTATTGCTACGTAATGGGCTCTGTCCCATAACATCCATCACAGGTCATTATTTGTTGCTCATTCCAGATTCCAGCCTTCTTGTTAAGTATAGAAAAAAAATAAAAATGAACGCACTGGCGCCATCATTTTTCTGCTTCTTTCTTCTCCTCACCTCAAAATGATTTCAGAGTTTCAGACCTTAAATAAAATTCATGAACCGTTTAAGACTTCCGCCTAGCTCTGTGCACACCACAAATTTGTCAAATTCACCTTCATCTGCTTTCATATTTGTAGCCATGCAAAAAGGTCATATTTGCTCTTATTATTTATAAGGGCGAAGCGAGTTTCATTTTTTGGATTCATTGACATCTCCATCTCATCTTGCAAATGATATTGATGGCCTTGAACTTAATTTGTTATATTCGTATCTTTCTATTTGTAGACTTTCTGTAATATCTATATACTGTGAGATGTATTAATTATGAAATAGGGAAAATTTTCACCAATATGTTACTGTAGATCCTATTTTCCTTTTCTTTTTTCTCCCTCTCGCTTTCAACAACGGTGATATTACTATACTCTCTTAATCTTTTCTCTATTTGCTGATCCATCCAAAACCCCCAGTCATTCTCATCATCCAACGAAGTAACACCGCAATGCCTTAGACGGCACTGCTTCTGAAGAATAATAAGAATAATAAACTAATTCAATAATAAGGGGGGAAAATAGCAAGATTGCATGTTTTTTTTTTCTTTCTTTTGATGTCGTGTCAACTTCTAGAAGACATGCATGAAGTGCTTTTGAAACCGTTATGCAATCTCCTCCACGGAACAAATTACGTTTATCTCCACACGAAAAAGGAAATGAGTAACGCGCACGTGATAACTTCAAGGTCCTCATTTTCTTTGCGACGCATTAAGCATGGAAGGGGTTGATTAATTCTGCCAATTTATTTATTTAATGGTGACGGAGTTGCATTGAAGACACACGCATTAAATGACAACTAAGTATGCAGAGCTTGTGTCATTTTTTGTTTGATATCTTCACATTAGTGGAATGTATAAACATATTATTATTAAAAGCCCTCATTTTCGGAGGGTTACGTACGCTCATTTGGAAGCATAATACGGAAATTGACTAGAATTCGTGGGTTTGCAAGTGAATTCCGTCAAAGTACAGAAATACTTCGGATGTTACTCTTACTATGGATTTACCCGCACGTGTAAAACAAGTATTGATTATATATGTTCCTACCTTTGAAAATATTGATTTTATATTTATATTCCTGTTGTAAGAAATAGTGCACCTATTACGCACGGCAGCCAAACCCATGGGTGCCAAGAATAAATATCAATGCCGAGAGAGAAAGCCAAATAATACAAAATAACGACACAAACTCAAACAACCAATTTTAACGGGGTTCGGCAAGCTGCCTACGTCCACGGGACAAGAAGGGGATGAGGTTTTCACTAATAGAGAAGAAGTGTACAAACTGAGATTACAAAATCACACAAACTCACCGATTAATCTTACTAACAAAGCTCTAATTCTCGTTAAATGAAACCCTAACCAATATCTCACAAAATACCTCTTTTCTGTGCTCCAAATATCCCCTTCGCTGCTCAATTCTCTCTTCCAATCGTTCTATATATATAGAAATCCTAAAACCAAAAACATACTAGGAATTCTAAAACCAAAATCAAAACAGATTAGAAATTCTAATAACTTGTTACCAAAATAGATTTGGAATCACATTACCAAAACAGATTAGGAATCCTAATAACATGTTACCAAAACAAATTAGGAAACATATTAGGACTCTGCTATCCAACAGCTAGCACCTCCATTATCTAAATGTGATAAAAGTCTAGTTGATGATTAATTAACTAAAATTTCTTAACTATTACATAATTCTTGAAAATGTGTGGAAGAGGGGCGTGGATGTGTTAATTGGTTATAATCTTTTTTACCCACTCTTAGTATAATTTAAATTGACTCATCCATGTTACATCATCAAATATTCTCCACAATAAAAATAAATACATTTAACCCAAAATTTACAGAATTATCTCTATTATCTATGACGTGAATTCGTAGCTCGAAATTGAAGAACTCAAGACTTCATTTTAGCTACTACTATTATATAAATTAATGTTAACTTTTAATTTAAACACTTATAGAAATTTTAATTAGCAGTAAGCAAGCTTTTCTTCAGATTTAGCTTGATAGATTTCATAAAGACTTTTGGTTCTTTTATAAAGGCGAGCTTTAAGAGAAAACCATTCAATTAACTCCGTGCCATAATTAGAAAAAGAGAATTCCCATCACACATCAAAGAAAAGTTATTACGCTGTGTTATTTCTAATTTAATCCTATTTTATCAACTACGTACATATGAGAATATTCTGCACATCCTGAGGAGACAATTAAAGAAGGAAAAAGTCTCATCTAGTCTACATAGGGGACAAAAATCAGGGGATCGCATAACATACTAATAATATGTGAATATGTACATATGTGCACGTATATTGTTTTGTCACATGAAAACAATATTCATCCCGAGCACCGAAGATATTGCTTTTATATATATTACAAAATAAAACAACAAAAAAGCACCTCATCTATTGTGGGCGTGTGCTTGGCTGGCATTTATAATACGTAGTTCTAGCAAGCCAACGATTAAATTGCCACCGAACACAGCGCAAAACCATAGCGCGCTACCAAATTAATCCAAACACTAACCCTAACCTAACTCCAAAACCACAAAAGCTCATCTACCGATCACCAACCCTCCGATATGCTCTCCAGCTCCGGCCTCCATGGGTCGATGCCGGCTCCGGCCTTTCTCGGTCTCAGATCGCCGTCGGTTATAACCGGACTATTGTTAGCTACTTGCGCAAGGAACCGGATTGCTTCTCTCTTGGTCATGACCATCTTCACTCTAATCACACCTTTTTCGCCATCCTCCTCAATTTTGCAGTTGGGAACAACATGTCTTTTTTGGCATACGGGCACAATCGCTGAGCTATTCTTGGATTTGGGTATGCAATTCCCCATGCATGAGAGAGAGGGAGAGAGAGAGAGGGAGGGAGGGAGGCGTGGCCTGATGTTTTTCGTGTTGAGTTGAGATCATGTACGTGTATATATATATATAGTAGGTGTAGTGAACTAGCTAGGAGAAAGTTGTGAATTAGAGTAGATGTGAATGAGTTTGTTTCAAATTAAATGAAGGAATCGTTGAAGTGGTCAAACGTAGAATTTGACGGTCCAGGGTAA
>BQKN01064356.1:348824-367256 GCA_022839385.1 Asparagus kiusianus | reverse complement strand
GCCAAAATACCCGAGACAGCGCGAACGGTCTCGGAGGTGCGCGTCAGTGGCGACTGCCGTGGAAATGTATTGCACATTTAAGCCATGATATGATCCAAATCTAAATAATCTTAAAATACAAAAGTTGTAGATCTCTTCGTCATCTTTCCAACGCATCTTGGATCACCTTATTCCGATATCAGATGAAGAAGTTAGAGCCAAAATACCCGGGAGGTGCGCGGCAGTGGTAACTGTCGCGGTAATGCGCGTCACCACCCACTGCCGCGCCTACTGAGAAGCTGAAAACATCATTTTTGACAGTTTTCTTAAGTTTTGTGTGGCCCACATGACTTATTAACTGTTGTGGATTACTTATGAACGTGGGGGAAACAGTTACGAGCGAAAATCATGCCCACTACCAACGAAAATCGTGGCATTTAAGGAGTTAAAAGTCGTGGAATGGCGGTTACAAAACCGAGGGGTAACCGCTCCTTTAGCCGCGTCACCCCCGGCTGTCATGCTAAAGATTTTTCTTCAGCCGCGTCACCTACGACTGCCACGCCAAAGGAACTTCTTCAGCCGCGTCACCCCTGGCTGCCGCGTCCAAAGGGGCAGTTGCTGATCGGTTATTTTCTTCAGTTATCATCCAATGAGGCTATAAATACCCCCCTAGTGTTATCATTGACAGGGGGCCAGGCAGAGAGAGCAGAATATAGCAGAAGGACTTGAACTTTTGGTGAATTGAAGCAAGAGAGAGAGTTTTCATTCTTCACAAACATCCTCAAGAAGCTTTTGACCATTCCTAAAGATCTAAGCTCTGACTTGATCTTTAGAAGAGTGAACATCTTACATCGATAAGATATTCGCTTCAAATTCTTACTTCGATAAACGAAGAAAGAATCTCCAAAACCTACACGATTCAACTAGAATCTGTGATTTGATGGTCCACGGGCTAACGCACCCCCGGCATAGGCAAAGATCCCACAAAAGCAGGAGTTGATAAACAATTTCTATGTTATTTTCTAGAGAGTTATAATTTTTTATTTGTTATGTAAGAGAGGTCTTATAAAAAGGCCATTTCTTTTTGAATTTGTTATAATCGACTAAAGATATAATGAATTCCATAATGAAACCAAATTTCGACGAAAGTATACGAGTATAAACTGCTTCTCCATATAACTCCGAAGAGTATACGAGTATAAACTGCTTCTCCATGCACTCCAAAGGGTATACGAGTATAAACTGTTTCCTGAACCTCCGACTGATATAAGAGGTTAAAAATTGCTTCCTTAAATTGTACGCTCTAATAATGTAACTAAATGTGATTAGACTCAGGTTCACCTAAAAGCTGGGGGTGGATACGAGGTTATCATAGCTGAATACGAAGGCAAAGACCAACACCTGATTCTGTATTAAGAACAACAACATTGCTCACAAACGAGAAGTTCCTGAAAAAGTACTATCCCTAGTACATTCAGGGTAACCTATTTAACGGAAAGTTCCTGAAGAATACTATATATGGTATTCTTAAGGATAACCCGAAACTAATTCATTATTCAAGATGAAAACCAATCATGTGAATAATCCACTCTTAATCATGATAAAAATAATTAAGAACCTCCCGATGCGGCTATTTAATCATGTCCAAAATGATTAAAACCTCCCACTGTGACTTTCCAAGTACTCTTTCGTTGAGATGAGATACAATGACCTCATCGGGTCAGTCTTTCTTCACGAAACTCCTACAGTCTAGTTGTAGAGTGCTTGATGATTCACAGTCCTTCACCATAAATTCCATCACTGATCAAATCAACTGATAGTGGGCTCACCAAAATGCTTCGTGGTTAAATTCACCCAAACTCCCACTGTGGTCGCCAGTTTATTTGTGTCAGGAACAAGTTTTGTTGTAGAATTCATTATAACTGTTTATCGATTACAATGAATACAAAAGAGTGAGCTTCGTATTTTGTAAAACTACTCTTTACAACAAAAATAAAATAACAAGCTTCTTAGAAACAAACACAGGATTGTTGTTTCGATCGCTGCTTGCGCGAGATCTTTGCCTGTGCCGGGGGTGCGTTAGCCCGTGGACCACTGATTCACAAATTCTGATTGAATCGTGAAGCTTTTGGCGATTCCTAGAGATCTAAGCTCTGACTTGATCTTTAGAAGAGTGAACATCTTACATCGATAAGATATTCGCTTCAAATTCTTACTTCGATTAACGAAGGAAGAATCCCCAAAACCTTCACGATTCAATCAGAATCTGTGAATCGGTGGTCCAAGGGCTAACGCACCCCGGCATAGGCAAAGATCCCGCGCAAACAGCGATCCAAACAATGATCCTGCGTTTGTTTCTAAGGAGCTTGTTATTTGATTTTTGTTGTAAAGAGTAGTTTTACAAAGTACGAAGCTCACTCTTTTGTATTCATTGTAATCGATAAACAGTTATAATGAATTCTACAACAAAACTTGTTCCTAACACAAACAGTCACCTAGGCACAACGACTTCTCAGTCGGAATAAAGCCCTTGGTTCTTCTTAACGGTAAGCCCAAGGCACAACACATGGTTCGATTCCTTCTGCTCTCATCGTCCATAGTGGTAAAGCTCTTGGTACCGAACCTAGGTAAAACCAAGGCAAAACGGCTTCTCAGTCTAGTCACCTAGGCACAATAACTTCTCAATCGGAATAAAACCCTTGGTACCAAACCTGGGTAAAACCAACGCAAAGCGGCTTCTCAATCGGCATCAAGAGCTAGTCACCTAGGCAAAATGACTTCTTAGTCGGAATTGAACCCTTGGTACCGAATCTGGGTAAAACCAAGACAAAGCGACTTCTCAGTCAGCACCAAGACCTAGGCTCAGTCGGAACAAAGCCTTTGGCTCTTCCTAAAGAACAAGTCCAAGGCAAAACGACTTCTCAGTCGGAACAAAGCCTTTGGCTCTTCCTAAAGATAAGTCCAAGGCAAAATGACTTCTCAGTCGTAATGAAGCCCCTGATACCGAATCTGGGTAAAACTAAGGTAAAGCGACTTCTCAGTCGGCACCAAGACCTAGTCACCTAGGCACAACGACTTCTCAGTCACAACAAAGCCCTTGGCTCTTCCTAAAGAATAGGTCCAAGGCAAAACAACTTCTTAGTTGGAACAAAGCCCTTGGCTCTTCCTAAATAATAAGTCCAAGGCAAAATGACTTCTCAGTCGGAACAAAGCCCTTGGCTCTTTCTAAAGATAAGTCCAAGGTAAAACGGCTTCTCAGTCAGAATAAAGCCCTTGGTACCGAATCTGGGTAAAACTAAGACAAAACGACTTCTCAGTCGGAGCAAAGCCCTTGGCTCTTCCTAAAGAATAAGTCCAAGGTAAAACGACTTCTCGGTCGGAACAAAGCCCTTGGCTCTTCCTAAAGAATAATTCCAAGGCAAAACGATTTCTCAGTCAGAACAAAGCACTTGGCTCCCCATCAGGAGTAACCTAAAGTACAAAGGCTCCACAATTTAGCAATCAAATCTACGGTCCCCCACCTAGATAAACCAAAGACAACTCCAGAGTCGACTCTTCGAGTTATCTCCCAACCAAGCAAGAAAAACAAAGACGTCGCCACCTATCCCGCGTAGGGTATTAAACCTACAAGGATCAACACTCTTCTCAAAAAGAAAAACGGAGCCGCAACATAGATCAGTTATTCTATTAAGTATTTGCAGTTCTCAAAAGCAAAAGATAGAAGAAATCGCTTCTCATTCAGAAAAGAGTTTTTGTACATTCTTTACCAAAAGGCCTAACCTGGCTTACAAAAAAAAGAGAGAGAAGAGAAGGAGAAAAGAAGAAATTTTTTTAAGGCTCAACGTCACTGTCCCCGGAGTCCTTCCTCATTTTCTTCAAAGGACTCCTAGAAGAACTCGGTCCCTCCGAGTCAGCCCTTCTTTTACAGACCTCCATTGGTGGAGGAAGGACCGTCGCTTCGGGATCAGAGGAGGACGAGGAGGACCACCTCATCTCAGGAGACTCCTCTATGTCCAGAGTCTTGATCTCCTGAAGATCGAGGTGACATCGAAACTTCTTAAGATCTCTAGCCACGGGACCACTGAGGGCCCTCGGCTCTAACACATTACCCTGCACCTCGGGCTAACCTAAACATGATAGTATGTTGTCGACACCGAACACCCAGACGAAGAACCTCTTCCATTCTTCGTCTAGCTCAGGGAGATCGGAGTCCAAGCGAAAATCGTCCCGACAACGGAAGAAATAATGTGGGTCGCCCTCAGCAGACCCCACACTAACCACGTGCCCGAGCAAATTAAGGCTGGGCACCACGTCTACCTCGGAGCAGACATCTATAAACACCATCAAGATAGAGATGGCATGGGGATGAAACTAGCAGGGGGAAATCCCCATAGCCGTAAAGACTTCCCTTACAAAAGGGATGCAATGGCAGGTACAGCCCACACTGCAGATGCGCCCAATAAAGAGGCACCCGGTCCTCACCTTGCATATGCAACATAGTCGAGCTGTCTGGCGCCCCCAGGGTCATCGTCGTACGTGAAATGCCATACTGATCATGCAACCAGTTGGCCTCGTCCGGAGTCATCCTCGACCTAGATAGAGACAAGACCCTGAGTTTCTTCTCGCGATCATTCTGTGGAAGAGCCATGATAAAATCTTTTAAGAAGTCAAGGGATCGAGTGTTCTCTTAAAATAGCACCGAAGACTATTTATAAGCTTCTAAAGAAGCATGCAGAGCCCAAAAGGCACGACCTTAGAGCAACCAAGGAAGATTCACTTTGAGAATCAGAACGGATTGCTCAAAACGTCAACCGTCGCTCGTAATTCATACTAATAAATCGGCAAGAGATGCGCCCTTTACTCTGCCCATGACGCCTCGTTTTCTCTAAAAATTCAGTTCCCAAAACCGACAGCCTCAGTCTACAAAAGATTGGCGGTTAAGCACATCCCACTCCATGTTTCTAAGCCACGATCAACTGGCTAGAAAATCTCAAACACACTGAGCAAACTCATTTCTATTTCACTCGGACCCAACCAAAGTCAACTCCGACTGAAATGGGCCAACTGTTATGGTCAGTCACCATACTAAGATAAAAATATCGGGAGAATGTCTGCATAAGCCCAAGAGAGCTATGGTCCGAATCAACTTAGAGGCTCAAAAGCCCAGTCAAGACCAAGTCTCTCGACCAGACGAGCAGACAAGCCATATTTTGATCAACAGGTCATCATGACAGACTCAAAGTGCGGGATCAGTCGCCCCCTAGCAATTAAGACGACTCCTCGAACAGACGACTCGACTATACACCCGACCCGAAGCCCACTCAACTATCAGGTCACCAAATCATAATGATGGCTCGCTGATCAACCCGTATCGACTAAAGGGATAAGAGCCGACCAAGTTTACTTCAGATGTCAATCGACACAACAGTACCGATTAGTCCCATCAAGATCTCTATTCTGACAACCCTCGTGCACCAGCCGCTTATTCGGCTTACAAGTTATTTCCTAGAAGATTGCAATGATGCTTTCCTGTGCACGAATGACTTCTCCTCCAATCGCCAGCCGCCACCTGGAGAGAGAAGGACGGTCACGCCGCCGACCTATCCTATGCCCTGCCACTTCTGACAAACCAAGGGTACTGAGAAGACAATTCTCTCCTGTGCACGAATGACTTCTCCTCCAATCGTCAACCGCCACCTAGAGAGAGAAGGATGACTCAGCAGTCTATCTACCTACCCTGTAACCGCCCTCCTGTGCAAGGGAAAAAGCCAAAAATCTCAGAGGCTATGGACTATATAAAGAAGGTAAGGAGGGTAAAGACGGGAGGCGGCTCTCTGCTTCTTCTTACACCTTATTTTTACTCCCCTTTGGGATCTTCTTTTTACAAAAAAAGAGCATTTAATAACTCTTAGGGAGGAACCCCCTGCAAGGACCTCAATGGCCCAGGAACCTCTCAAAAAACCATCCTTAAGTTCACCAACTGAATTGACCGTCGGAGGTACCACGGAGGAAACTAGCCCCATATCCTTGCGATTTTTGCATGTGCAAGCTACTAGTCCATCCCGCGCGCTCAGAGTCGGGCATAAAGTCGGAGGAGGCGAGTCAGCCCCAACATTCATCCTCTCCTTCTACCCCACCATCGCCAGGATCGAAACTGCATCCGACTACGAGAAACCTCCATCGACTGTTTGTTCACGAGCATCAACAACAACTTTCAAAGATGTTTGAGAATTGTGAACGAAGTGGGACACTTCGTGGGGGCCACAAGTAAAAACGCGTGAAGTGATTTCACTGCCCATGAATCATTCTTTTCACCCCCAGCTTGCTAACCCTAAACCCCGATTAAGTAGTTATATATATAGCTGTAATATTCGGGTTCATGGGCTCATGAAAGAATGATTCGTGGGCTCGTGAAATCACTTCACGCGTTTTTACTTGTGGCCCCCACGAAGCGTCCCACTTCGTTCACATGAAATTGGGCCAAGTCTCAACTGAATTGCGATTCAAGACTCGCTAAAACGAGACTAGTGGACTAAATAATTAAGCGGTCAAAATGCCCTCCGTAGAAAATCGTACAGAAGAAGATTAGCTTGAACGCAACGTCTGTTCGACTACCAATCTTAAATTAACGTAAGCGATACATAATTTAGTACAAACAAACGTTAATTAATTGCAACTAGCTAGTATAAAAATCAATACAAGTATCAACTTTTAAATCGATGTTGAGATACGCTAATTTATCATATTGATATTTTTTTCAGTTCGATAATTTTTTCTAGCTCCGGCTGACTTTTTAATATTTTTTCTAAGTCAAATTTGTCATTAGGTCCCAAACTTTCGCCGCTGATGAAAATAACCGTGAAACCTCATTTGATACTAGTAGTGTTGTCTTATATTCATGAGGAAAGTGCCACGATATTATTTGGCACATTGATATAAGGATAGTAACTGTGTCTAAGTTTCTGGAAGAATACTGAGTCCACTATAGTAAAGTAAATTTTGGGATGTAAAATGAGAGGCAATAGTATCACCTCCAAATATAATGAAGAGAAAGTTTGGGAGGCCAAAATTGTAGAAGGAAGTAAGTTTCACGTCTTTTTTTCACCGGCGACGATGTTATGGGTCTAATAGACATTTGACTCAAAAAATATCAAAATGTTGTCAAAGCTAAAAAATATCAAACTGATAAAAGGAATGCACAAAAAATATCAATATGTTAATTTAGCATATTGAGGTATTAACTATTCTTCTTTATCTCTATATGACTTTGTACAGAGAGCTCTTTATATGATTTTTTTTTTTTCATAAAGGACTAGAGACATTTCTAATACGTAAGAATTATGAAGAATGATGTTACCCATACTATAAGTTTCGTTTATTAAATATGACAGCATGGATCATTTGCAGGATCATCCATCAAGATTTCGAGACAAATTAGAACATTCCTTTTTTAAAAGGGAGAATTTGGAAAGACCTTCAGGTATTTATATTTTTTTAATTTTTTTATAATTTGTTTGGAATCAAACCTAAGACATAGGAGTTATATTGAAACCTCTCAACAGTTAAAGTCGCTCGCGGTGAATTAAAGCTCTTCAAGTTTTTATTGTGAGATAAATTATAAGAATGATGCTAAAAGTAAAGTAATACATCTTAAAAAATCGTGGTATGTGTTTGCCTAACTAAAAACGCTAATTGCTTCTTAAAAAAGTACTTATTATTATTATCATTATTCTTATTCAATACCAGACAAAATGGTGTCTCCTCCTAAAATAATACAATCTGGATTCTGGGCTCGAGTGAGCTTGACAAGTGGCCCGCCCTTTCTTTTTAAAGAAATTAAAGAATCTGAATGGTTGAACGTGATGCTTGTCCGGGCACCAGTCGGTTGCGACAGGTTTACCGCCTCCGGCCCGACAATGAAATAGCAGGATGGTTTCTTCCATCTTCAGCTTCCATCTGCTGTGGTTTCGGCATTTCAATTTTATATGAGATTTAATGTGGAGTTAGCAGGTGTAACCCTACTAGCGATCATACTGCATCCAAATGCAAATCATGTCAGAATATCTTGCATTCAAATCATCAACTGTTTTAAAGTATACATGAGAAAGACACAATGTATATTGAAAATTTTTAATTGTATCGTGTGTGGTTTAGCTCGGCTCGCAAGTCCAAGGGAAACCTAATTTGACTGGTACATGAATGCTAAGTATCTTTCTTCCCTCTACCTTGAAAGAAAAAAGGGAAAAATGTTTTAAGGCCCCCAAAAAAAGATCCGGTTGTGGCCCAGCCCCAGCAATTAATTCCCTTAGCATTTAGCCCCATTAAATTATGAAAAATGCGGCCCAACCCTAAAAACTCATTCATATACATGTATTGGGTGTATTTTGACCAACATACCTAAACTACCCTCATCTCTCTCATAGGAAAACCGGCTAAATGGGTTCCTCCTCTGGCGGCGACCGCGCCCATCGCATTAAAGGCGAAGCGACGGAGGAAAGCGGGGGAAAAAAGCGCGCGCTCCCTCCATTACTGTGCTGCTTCATCAGCCTTTGAAGGAATTGCAGAATAAATTCAGGATCAGGCAAAACAGGCGGCGGTCGACCGGTCCGGTCGACCGCATTCGTGCACAGAAGCCACTGTGCGCCTGGATCAGGGCCGGTCGACCGACCCGGTCGACCGAAGGAGTTTCTGCTTTGTGGCGGTCGACCGGCGCGGTCGACCGATGAGTTTCTGGACCTCTCGGCATCTGACTGGAAGGTGGTCGGTCGACCGACGATGCGGTTTTGAGTTGGGTTAGTTTTCTGACCCGTTTCGTTTTGGGTTCCTATAAATACCTTTTGGGTGTTTTTTAGGGCTAAGAGCAAGGACGAATTTGAGCAGATTGAGAGAGTTTTATTTGGACTTCTATTCTAGGAGCAATTGGAGAGATTGAGAGTTGATTGTTGAGGGTTTATGAGAGATTTGTAACCCTAGTTTGTTCCTCTTGATTTCTAATAGTGAAAACTCCCCCCTCCTTGCCCCGTGGACGTAGGCATCTCGCCGAACCACGTAAAATTGGTGTTTGATTGTTTGTGCTGTTGATTTTGGTTGGTTCTTTATCTTTCTCGGCGATTGTTTTGGTTTCTCGAGGCACAACAATTGGTATCAGAGCTCGGGCTACGCTTGGGCTATTTTGGAGGAGTAGATCGTTTTGGAAGTTCGTCTAGGGCTTCAGTTGGTGATAAAGGTGGGATCTTTTTGGTAAAAATCTCATTTTTTTTCAGTTTGAATCTATTTCTCGTGTGTTTCCGCATTGTTTTGGTGGTGCCTTGAGATATATGGCTGAAAAAGATAAAAGTGGGGAGGGTTCTTCTGGTGTGAAGGCCGTCCAAAGTTTGAATATACATTCTATGAAGATAGATGTGGAAAATTTCAACGGCACAAATAATTTTGGACTTTGGCGATGCGAAGTCATGGATGCGCTAAATGCGCAAAATTTGGAAGACACATTGGAGTTGGACGGGAAACCGGCCGACGTTGAAGAAAAGGTTTGGAATAAAATGAATAGAACGGCGTGTGGTGTGATTAGGTCTTGCCTTACCCAAGACCTTAAGTATGATGTGATGAATGAAACTTCGGCAAAGAAGATTTGGGAGGTCCTAGAGGGCAAATATTTGACGAAGAGCGTTGAAAATCGTTTGCATTTGAAGAGGAGGCTTTATCGCTTCCAATTGAAGAAGAGGACATCCATTGGTGATCACATGATCCACTACACGAAGCTACTTGCAGATTTGGCGAATGTAGATGTCAAGATTGAAGATGAGGACAAAGCGTTGCTGTTGTTGAGTTCCTTGCCCGACGAGGAATATGAGACCTTCGTCCTCACTCTTATTAATGGAAAGGCATCTCTTTCATATAGTGAGGTCACCGCAGCCCTTGTGAACTATCAACTTCGAAAGAAGGACAAGGAGACTTCCATTGAGCCGGTTGCGGGAGCATTGGTTGCAAGAGCTAGAAGTCCAAACCGTGGAAGAAGGTCGCAGTCTAGAGGGAGGCATCCTGCAGTTGGTAGGAATCAGTGTGCTTTTTGTAGAGAGGATGGACATTGGAAAGCCGAATGCCCAAAGTTGCAAGCTGTGAAGAATAAAGGGAAAGCTATTCAAGCTTCAGAGGTGAATGTTGCCAAGGCTAGTGGCGACATTTCAGATTCAGATTCTTCAGGCTATTCGTGCCCAGCTCTTCCGTCAGTTGATGTTGCCGACTCCACCGAGTGGATGTTGGATTCGGGTGCTACTTACCACATATGCCCTAGAAGGGATTGGTTCTCCAGCTTTCAGGAGTTGGAAAGAGGGGATGTTGTTTTTATGGGTAATGATCACAGGTGCCCTATTGGTGGTATTGGTACCGTTCGGATTAGGACGAGTGACGGGATGGTTCGGGAGTTGGCTGATGTGAGGTTCGTTCCTCAACTGAGGAAGAACATCATTTCACTTGGGGGTATTGGAGGCATCAGGCTATAGGGTGACTTTGGCGGATTCTAGCTTGAAGGTCACATCAGGGTCCATGATTGTAATGAAGGGCGTCAGGAGGAGTAACTTATATTATTTGCTTGGGAGCACGGTGTTTGATAGAGAGCTGACGACTTCTATGGCTAGACTGTGGCGTTGTTTGGTGCTGGGGTATATTGTTGGTTACACCGTGCACAGATTGTTGAGGAGTGCTATGACCTGCAGATTGAAGTCCTGCGAGCACGTTGGGATGAGCGAGGAGACTCAGGTGGAGTTCAGCACTTCTATCCACCGATCGAGGAGTCTTATTGGAGGTGTTCAATCAGGCATTGGGGGGCTTTCCGAGGAGGCATCATCGGGAGGTAATCGTTATCTTGTTTCCTATATTGGGGATTGTACTAGGCATATTTGGGTTGCAACCAAGTCCCGTTGGAATAAAGCCCTAGTAGTCCGCAATAGTTGGAGGAGGTGTATGGGCAGAAAGGTTACCAGTCGTACTTATTCTAGTAGGAGTCCTTTCTTGCATTGGTGCCGAGCTCATGGCAGTTGGAGACACTTCAGAGGAGAGGAGACAGTGGGGCGACGTGATGAGATGGCAGATTTAGTGGGCCGTTCTTTTCTGGAGGAGGATCGGCGTGGGTTGTCGAGCATTGGATTTGGTTTTCGGGCTTCGACACGATTGGGCTATCTTATGAGGTTGCCGACTGCTGCGTATAGAGATGTTAGATCTGGTGGAGCTGTTTCAGATTTTGGTTGGCGTCGGATATTGGGCTACCCAGCACTTGGTCACATTGTGGATGTGAGTTTGGATCCGATTGCGCATTTGGGATTCAGGAGTTCATTCGGCTATCAGTTGGGAGCTTCTGAGTTTGGTCTGAACAGGTTTGTCATTTTGGACTCTCAGCAGGTGGAGAGTATTGATCAGATCAGAGGGATATCGCAGCGGGTGGAGGTTGATGCTACTTCACATTGGGTGGGGATTTCCTCACATACTCCAGGTCATTCTGTATTGTTTGGGATTCCAGCTGAGGTGACACAGCGTAGGAGTCATTTATTTATGGCTGCAGATGATGAGGTGGTTGATTTGGATGCAGCTGGTGGATATGTTTTGGATACGGCCATTGTTTCACCTCAGGTGGAGGTGTTTGGTTCGCTTCAGTTTGGGGCCATTGTTGATGCTATCAGCCGCAGGTTGGATTGAGGGCCTTTGGAGGCCATCGGGTGAACTACGTGAAGGCTTGATTCCTCGGAGAGGATACGTAGGCAGTCAGTGTTGATGCAGCCGATTTGGTGAGTAGACACTATTGGTTTGGGTGAGTGTTCGCACTCCCGTTTGGTTGGTGTTGGCTCAGTTCGATTTGGTGAGTAGACACAGTTGTTTTGGGGTTGAGTGTTCGCACTCCCGTTTGGGTCTTGACGTGTTGTGATTGGAGTTCGTAGTCATGAGTCCGTTGCCATGGCATACTGGATACAGCAGTTGAGACATTGGTTTGTTCGGTGTCGGCTCAGATTTGGGGATCATTCGCCGAGGTGGAGATTGAAGGAATTGCAGAATAAATTCAGGATCAGGCAAAACAGGCGGCGGTCGACCGGTCCGGTCGACCGCATTCGTGCACAGAAGCCACTGTGCGCCTGGATCAGGGCCGGTCGACCGACCCGGTCGACCGAAGGAGTTTCTGCTTTGTGGCGGTCGACCGGCGCGGTCGACCGATGAGTTTCTGGACCTCTCGGCATCTGACTGGAAGGTGGTCGGTCGACCGACGATGCGGTTTTGAGTTGGGTTAGTTTTCTGACCCGTTTCGTTTTGGGTTCCTATAAATACCTTTTGGGTGTTTTTTAGGGCTAAGAGCAAGGACGAATTTGAGCAGATTGAGAGAGTTTTATTTGGGCTTCTATTCTAGGAGCAATTGGAGAGATTGAGAGTTGATTGTTGAGGGTTTATGAGAGATTTGTAACCCTAGTTTGTTCCTCTTGATTTCTAATAGTGAAAACTCCCCCCTCCTTGCCCCGTGGACGTAGGCATCTCGCCGAACCACGTAAAATTGGTGTTTGATTGTTTGTGCTGTTGATTTTGGTTGGTTCTTTATCTTTCTCGGCGATTGTTTTGGTTTCTCGAGGCACAACAGCCTTTACTATAAATCGGTTAGTTCTAGCTCTCACTCTCTCATTAATGAAATTAGGGCATGTTCTTCAACTGTCAACCACGCTTATGCGGCTGAAATCACCTCAATTACTCCTCACCTCCTCATAACTGTCCTCTAACTATCCTCATAACTCTCAACCACCCAATGGCCGCCGATGACTTGATTTGCATGGTGTCTTTAGGCGAGAATGCCATATTTATGAAGCTAATGTCGACAACAAGCTTTTATGAACTGAAATATGGTGTGGCTGAAAGATTGAAAGTACCTAAAGAATCTTTTTCCCTGATATATAAATCTAAGAGGCACCCCAACCTGAGTTTTTCGGTTGAGAACGAAGATGACCTGAAGTGCATGTTGGAGCACAATCGAAATATTGGTTGTACGGAGATTCATATGCAGGCTGCTATTAATGTAGAGTGTTCCACGTCAGGGAAGAATCAGAAAGTTATTAGCGAAATGTAAGTAATTAATAAACTCTTTATAACATTGTGCTTAGTGTGATGTAAACACCGTTATCTTTTGGTCAACTTTCAATCACCCCTCTGGGCTTTAAATCCCCTGAATGTAACCGTATAACCGTCGTCATAAATTTGAACCCCTAACGGGTTCCAAAGAGTTGATGAGCATGGTGCCATCAGGCGATAATGCTATATTCTGTATGATTTTAAGTGCACGTTGGAACGCAAGTAAATAACTAGAATTGTTTTGATTAAAATGCAAGATGTTGATGCCAAGTAGTGTCCTACTCCTGAGGAAAAAATAGAAAGTTATTACTGATTTGTAAGTAATAGAATGAACTCTGTTTGAAACTGGTATATGTGGGATGTTGAAATTGTGATTTCAGGTTTCGATGCTACTTTGGGGAAAAATAATTGTCATCGCTGATGGGTACATATTAACCCTTCAGCTTACAGGTTAATTATCTAAGATATATGTTAACTATTATATGAACATGTTAACTCTCATTGGAACATGTTATACTTTTCTTGAACATGTTAACTTTCGTCTTTCTGTGTTAACCATGTCCATTGTCTGTTAAATTCCACTGCTCTATGTTAAGTTTTAATCAAAATGGTTAATTTTACACCCAGTTAGTTAACTTTTGGTGTGCTGTGTTAACCATGCATATTGTTAACTTTCATCATAGTGCTGTTAACTTAAGTTATAAGAAGATTATTTAACATAGTGTGCAGGATATCTCACTGTTTGATTAATTTGTGCAACAGGGATGCCTCTTTGAATTCAGATTATAGTTGTCGTACTCCAGGAAATGCATCCAATTCAGAGAGAATCCAAACTGATTTTCCGTCTGGTGAGGTTGTAATGAGGGCTGATGATATTCTCAATAACACTTCGAGCATTCCTCAATGGTGGCACACAACATTAACTGAAAAGGGGCAACAATTTGAAACCGTAACTGAATTGAGACTAGCTTTGCAATACTATTCCATCGCTAAAAAATTTGAATATGAATTTCTAAAGAATGAACCCAAACGTATCCGCGTTTGTTGTCGATATAAGGAGACGTATGGATGCCCTTGGATGCTCTATGCAGCTCCTGTTAAAAATGATAAAAGAATAGAAATCAAAAGGTTTGTGAATGAACACAGTTGCGGACAACATTCTAGTTTGTCAGGGCAATCACGGGCATCTCGCAAGTTCATAGCAGTCCAATTGCGACCGGTGTTAAAGGCACGACCTGAAATCCGCCCAATTGATGTGCAAAAGGACTTCCTTACTCGTTTTGGATTGAGACTTGAATACAGTAAGATATGGTGGGCCAAAGAAAGAGCGCAGCAGGATATGTATGGTGATAGCTATGAGGCTTATGATCAATTAAGATGGTAAATATTACAGTTAATTTATAACTTGTGTGCAAATGTTTATCGTAGCCGCTTTAATGTTAATATGTTACCCTTATGTTCCAATGTATTATATTTATTTACATGTCCAGAAGCGGCATTGTTGTACAGGTATGAGCAAATGGTGAAGCAAACGAATCCAGGAAGCTACATTTGCATTGACCAGAATGAAGGAAGGTTCAGAAGACTGTTTATATGTTACGCTGCTTGCATCCAGGGTTTCTTAAATGGCTATAGACCCCTTTTATTTTTGAATGGGACCTTTTTGAAAGACAGATTTAAAGGCATGCTTCTGAGCGCCATAGCCTATGACGGAGACCAAGGGATATTTCCACTTGCGTATTGTATATGTGATCAAGAAAATGTTGATAATTGGAGATGGTTCCTACAAGGCCTGTGGTCTATACTGTATGAAAGGTTGGACCCGTACAATCCCCCCCACCAATTGGTAATTATTTCTGATGCTGACAAGGGGATTCGAGAAGCCGTGAGAGAATATTTCCCCGAAGCAATCCACTCACGCTGCGTTCTGCATCTAGTTGAAAATTTTAGATCAAAGCTCAAGGATTTGGGAATGAAGGCAAAGGACACACAGGTTTTGGGGAATTTGCTCCAAACTGCTTGCTATAAATACACTATAGCGGAATGGAACGACTACATGAAGGAAATTTATGAGATGGCTCCAGTCGCATATGAGATTGCAATTAATTACTCGCCAGAGCATTGGGCAAATGCCTTCTTCCCTGGCATTAGGTATGCATTCAAACATTATGACGTTTTGCGGTTGGTGTTAACTGTTATGCATATATGTGAAGTATCCTTTTTATAGGTTAACCTTCACTGATATATGTTAACTTTCACCAATATATGTTAACTTTCACCAATATATGTTAACTTTACTTTTTATAGGTTAACCTTCACCAATATATGTTAACTTTCACCAATATATGTTAACTTTACTTTTTATAGGTTAACCTTCGCTGATATATGTTAACTTTCACCAATATATGTTAACTGTGATGTTTTTATGTTAGCCTTTAGCAGTATAGGTTAAGTTTTATGGTCACTTGTTAAGAAGATAACATATTATATGCCCATCATACTTTCTAAATGTTGACCTTTGCAGATATGGCCATGTAACCTCTAATGTCGCAGAATCTTTTAACAACTGGATACGTGAAGCCCGTTTGTTACGTATCCTGCAAATGGTGGAGCATATCCGAAAACAACTTATGACTCGCATGAACAACAGACGGCTAATGGCGTGTAAGTGGACAAGCTATCTTTGTCCTAAAGCTGAGAAGATTGTTAGGGAAAATATGGAAAAAGGGCACACTATAGAGATTAGGCAATTTAGAGATGATATTTTCGAAGTGCAATCACATAGAACCACTCACGTTGATTTGGAGAATAGGACATGCACTTGTCGAGCTTGGGACGTAACCCGTATTCCTTGTGTCCATGCTTGTGCAGTCATTATTTATATGAAAAGAGATGTATATCAATATTGTGATTCTCCGTAGAAGCGTTTAAGAAGAGTTACGACGAAATATTATATCCCATACCAGACTATGAGAAGCGGAGTGTGCCCACAGATGAGATCCAGATTTTGCCACCAATTACCACTAAGAGGAGGGGAAGAAATAGAACAAGACGCATAAACAACAGAACCATATACAAACGGCCCGTCAAATGTTCTCGGTGCAAAGTTGAAGGTCACAATAGAGCAACCTGCAATGAGCCCATCCGTGACTAGTGTGTTTCAGCTTCTAACAACAATACTTTTGTATGAGACATATAGATGGTTTTAAAGTTGTTTAGTATATTGCGTTGTACTTTTATAATCTGTGATACTTTTGTAATTTTTTTAAGTATATAAAGTTGTTAAAGATTTTGAGTTTAAATAGGTGACTTCTCCAACATATGAGTCACTGTTCTAACGGCTAGCAACCAGTCATTTCAAACAGCCATATTCCAACGGCTAGTAAGTTGTTCCTTAAGCAATATAAAATGTGTACATAGGAAAGTTATAAGCTTAATAGAAGTTCTAGCTTTCCCTTCATTCCCTCTGGAGATTGCGAGATGAAAACGTCAGAGGGTGTTCAGTCATGGGAAGAGGTATGTTGTTTTTGTAACATTCCAACACCCATGAGGCAGTGCAAAAATGGGAGGAACAATGGTAGATTCTTCTGGGGATGTGCAAATTTCCCAAAGAGGCAATGCAAGTTTTTCGCTTGGGCTGAGAGTGAAGATGCAATGGTAAGTAGCAATATTCCAGATTGCACAGAAGTCCCCGTTGAAGATGATATGGCGGTCAAGGCAAAGCAGTTGAAGAAAGCACTGAAGCAAGCAAACCGCGAAGTTGAAAAATGGAAACTTTGTTCATTCTTTCTGTGTTGTTTTTGTATGGTTCTAATATCCATCATCTTTGTCATCTCTAACTGAATTTGGTCAAGTATCACGTGTATATGTTAATGTTTACTATAAATGGTTAAGTTTCAGAGCTATATGTTAACTCTAACTGATATATGTCAAGTTTTAGAGCTACATGTTAACTATTACTGATAGTGGTTAAGTTTCAGAGCTACAGGTTAACTTTTATTAGAAGTAGTTAACTTTCATCCCAGTTATGTATTGCATTCCAAACATTTTAGCAACAAAGATTTCGCTGTCTACCAGTTAAACAATCAGTTTCTTACAATCTCCTCGTCCAACCTACCCACCAGTTAAATAAAAAGTTCTGTTACCACATAACATCTCTAACAGGCAAACCAGTTACACAACCTTTCTCTAGTTATACATCTGTTCTAATAAGCCTGTTAGTTTTGCTCCCACAACAATATGCACAATACATAACTGTTTCTGACATCATTCACCCATCCTTTTGTAGCCCATCCACGTAATTTTTCTGTTCCCATCCTTCAATTAGGAGTTCAGCTGCAAGCTTGGCACGGATGACGTCGGCCTCGTCAGCGGGATTAGTTACCTGACTGGTATCAGTCCCTTGTATTATAGCCGTTATATATAAAGGAACGAAAAGCCCACAATCAAACCTACATCATATACATTAGAAAGATAGTTAGATATTTAATGCTGAATAAAATGAAAATGTTTAAGTGTGTGAAACACTAACATTCCTCGTTGTTGCTCGCAAGGGACGGCTTCATATTGGTACTTCTTCCAAACATTATTGGGATCAAAACCAGCCTTCATGTGATCCATGAAATCAATTACTTTGTTTACTGGCTCCAGGTATGCACTGTGGCCTGCAGAGCTGTAATGCTTGATAACATCCTCGTCCAACCTTACTTCAACAACATGCCAGTGGTCATGCCGCACAAGCGGGATAAGGAGTACTGATTTATTTGCGGCGACATGCTTTTGTATGAACGAGGTGTATAAATGTGCGTAGTCTGGGTTCACTGCATAAATGCTATGCTGTATTGCCAAGCAAATAATGATAAGCCATTTGTAAACAGGAGTTAAAAAACATTGGGAGTTTGAAGCTAATGCTTACGCAGAAAAATGCTGACACGACCCCATATTTCATGCCAACAGAACCAATTTCTGGCCTCTCTAGCCATGAGCTGAGCCTATCCACAAGAGCTTCCATGACCTGTTAACAGAAGTTATAAATAAGATTGCATAACATCTCAACACGCAGTAAATCCAAGTATTGCGTAAAAGATTAACATATTGAGAGTAGCATATTGAACTTGCATGGTCATCGATACGCCCTCCACGTAGAAGATACAGAAGCTCCGTTGAATCAACGCTACTGTTCAATGTCTTAACAATAATACGTGACCTGAAACATAACAATAAGATCCAAATTTTAACATAAACCAGGCTATATGTTAACTGGATTTGCAAATATAAACATGATTTGGCAAACGTTGGCACAAACAGGTATAAGTTAACATAAACCTATAATCATTAACATGTAACTATGAAAGTTAA
>BQKN01064356.1:326213-348814 GCA_022839385.1 Asparagus kiusianus | reverse complement strand
AACATAAACCTATAATCATTAACATGTAACTATGAAAGTTAACATAATGTAGCCACGGTTAATCAGAATGTCTAAACTTACTGATGGGCTGTTTCATTGCAGAACTGAGAGAGCCATCTGTTCTCATCTGGTGTGAGCTTTGCTGCTATATGCTGAGGCACTCTATAGTTGTGAACGAAGGTTCCTTCACTATCAATCACACGTATGCTAAAATCATCAACGTTGGGAATACCCTCGTTTAGCAACTTCAATAGAGCCTCCTCCTTCTTCTTGATTTTCCTCTTCCCAAGAATATCCCAAGTGCATTCATCAGGCTTACAATAGAACCTGATTTTCTCCCTCTCTTCATCCTTGTGTGGTGATATGTTAATTATTTCTGGACGACCGTCCTTCTTCTTTCCTTCAGTGAAAGGGGTTCGGACTAGATGTGAGCGAGTCCTCTTTCTGGTACTTGGTCCCCTAATACCCTTTGACACAAGTTTCTTCCCTCTCTTCCGATAAACTTGCACCTTATCCTTATCCTCCTCACTAGCCACAGCTTTCCCCACATTCTCAACCTCCATCTCTTGCCATTCCTCCTTCGCTGCCTCCTTCTCTTCCTCTTCCTTCTCCATCTCTTGCTCTTCCTCTTTCTTATCATCTTCTCTCGCTTCCTCTTTCTTCTCCATCTCTTGCTCTTCCTCTTTCTTCTCATCTTCTCTCTCTTCCTCTTTCTTATCCTCCTCGCTATGCACGGCTTTCTCCACATACGCAACCTCCATTTCTTGACATTCACCTTTCTCTGCCTCCTTCTCTGTTTGCGCAACAGCCTCGGCAATATGAGAAGCTTCCTTGCCAATGTTCGATACATCGTCATAATCAAAACAAATTCCATCATCACCCATATCACCCCTATCATTAGAATCAAAACTCTTTCTTATTTTCCTCTGTGCATACCCTTTATGGCTATCATTTTGTGACATAAGTTCCCTCACATTTTTCTTCAGGTCTTCGGGGTCAATCAAGTCTTCGACCCCTTCATAGCGCTCTAATTTCTTGTCCAACCTATGTATCTCCTGGGAGCAAGCATCCCATTGAAGGCGCTTGCTACGCTTGACAGCATGGAGCAATTTCCAATTTATATTGGCCGTATTCCTCCAAAAATGAATTTGCCCTACAGGCGTCAACTTATCTATTTCATCTTCTCTTGAAAAAGCATCAGCGATATGCTGGGACAAAATCTAAAAAGTACACCATATACCCTTTACCCTTGTAAATCCACAAGATTAAGCAGAATAGTTATGAAAACCCTTAAAAGAAAGTTAACATGAAACCATGCAAATTAAAAATGAATTAATGATAACGATGAAATATTTAACTCAATGTAAATATGCTGTGATGTGATGAGAGTCATTGCTGCTTACGTAACCCACAGATGAGCTCTTTGGTCTGCCCATCACCTTCTCTTGCTTCCCAGCCTTCTGCTTTTCTTCCTCGTTCATCTTTCTCGGCCTAATTTGCTCTTTGGTCAGCCCATTACTCCTTTTCTTCTCTTGCTTCCCGGACGTTGGGCTTCTATTTTTCCCAAAGCGAGTGAATTCAATCTTCTTCCTGCTGGGCTCCCTCTGAGGGTATTTTTCACCCCATCTAATGCTGAGTGAAATTGGTTTCTCCTCAAGTTTTATGCTTGCTTTCTTGGCCTTAGAGACGATTGTCTCCATCCTCAGCGATCCAGCTGTCCCTCCGACCCTTACCCAGTTGGTCATCGGAGGCTTCCACCTCAAGTTTAGGGCTGATTTTTTAATGCCAGTCATCTCAAAGTACCAAAGCTGTCAGAATAGAAGGATCAATTGTCAAAATAATTAACTTGCATAATTTTTGCATTGAACTACAACATACTAAATAGCTAGCCTTCACTTCACTAACCCATGTTAACATTACTGGGTACATGTTACCTTTCACTTATTAATGTTAACTTTAATTTTTATATGTTAACGTTTAAGTTAACATGTTAACTTTCACCTATTAATGCTAACTTTTACTTTTATATGTCAAACTTCATGTTAACATGTTGATTTTAACATATTAACCTATTAACGTCCAATGTTGTACATGTTTTCTAATGCCTGTTACCATGACTCCTATTAACTAGATCAAATGTAACATACAAGGATGAGCGGCATGCATCCAGGTACGTATGTAACCCCTGGCTTCCTCATCCCTTGAACAGCAATTTGAATGCCTCTCTTCGTCTCATCAAAAATAAATTTACCCCACGCAATGGTCTTCACTCTCTCGATACTATCTACATATTGAAACAATTGTCTTGGGATGCCTTGAGAGCTGTTGGGACACCAAATCGTTGCACATTGGTACAATATCTGAAGCAACACAAAATCCTCAATGTCCTTATTATCAGAGGACTCAACAAGTGTTTCCAGCAACTCCTCGACATATCTCCTCATGCTACCAGCTTCTGGTGTAGCCTTGGCCTTTGCCTTTGGCTTGGCCTTTAGCATTTCTTTCTTATCTTCAAAGTATTGCCTCCAAAGTCGGTTACGAGGGTCTCTATTCCCGTAGATCAGCTCCCCATCAATGGGAAAGCCTGTGTGAGTATGCACCCACTCTTCATCAAATTTCACTGAAGATATAGAACCGCTCTTGGGGTCGGGAAAAGAGAACTCATCAGTTTCGCCAGTATAATGGCTGAGCACATACTCTAGTGCCCGTCGATCACGTGCTGGGGGACCAAAGAACACATAGTGCTCAAAGTTACAGCCCTTGTAGGCATCCCAATGCCACTTCTTCAGTTTTGGTTGTAGTTTTTGCATGAAGGAACAATATGTTCCAAGACAGGCACTGGGCCTAATATCACCTAAAGCAGCAACTTTCCTGGATGAACAACAATTTACTCTTAACAAGTGGTTCAACTTTAAATTACGTAACAATCAACAGTAAAGGCATTAACATAGTCAAAATCACGTTTTATTAACATGATTAGCTAAAAGTTGACTCTTAAGAGCAAACGTTAACAACAAACACATATTATTGACATGCATTGCTACTAGCTATCAACAATTGAGAATTGTTTACATGCATTTCTTCCAACCCACAATTAAAATCAATTGATTGGGAACTTACTTCTTCTTTGAGATGGACCCATCCTCCCGCGAGCGTCTCCTCTTTCGCTCTCGATTTTCCTGAGTTTTCATGCTCAATAGGGTTTCCATCGCCTCGTTACTCTCCTCATCATCAGAGGATGGCGGAACAGAATCGCTGGCGTGAGATTTCATGGCGGAGGTGGAGGGGGATAAGTTTGGTAGTTCCTCCTGTGCAAGTCGTGCCGACCGACGCCGGTGACGAACATCCGCTTCCGTTTGACTCTGGTCTACTTCACCCTTGCGTCGTTTAGGGTTATTAGCCATTTCTCTTATAATTTTCTTCGGCATTTTCCTTGTGGATTTCTTCGGCATTTTCTCTTATAATTCTCGTCTAGGGTTTTCAAATTGGGTTCGCAAGTTGAAGGAGGTTCGAGTTTTGGGGATATTTGTGAGTCTGCAGAGAAAAGAGCGAGAGCGAGAGAACGAGAGAAAGAGGGAGGGCGGAATTGGGGACGAACAGTTACAAGGGCAATTTCGTCTTTACAGAGGAACTGTGCTCTCAAAGTTGTCTAGGAAATGACAATGGGGCTGAAACTTTATTGAGTTGGGTATTTGGGGCTTAATCACACCAAAAAAAATACAGGGGGTTGGGCCATAACCGGATCTTTTTTTGGGGGCCTTAAAACATTTTTCCCAAGAAAAAAAGATGGAACAGGAAAAAGAAGAAAAAAATATAAATATCTTATGAAATTGGACGTAGTAATAAATGCTTGTCGCTCTCAGTATAGTACATACGTACTAAAATCTGGCATACTCGATATCCCATACAAACTCGGTGGCAATTACAAGATACGGCTGCTCTCTATGCAAAAAATACTACGAACAATCAAGGCTAAAAGGCTGTACTCATTTTTTCTTCCAATGTGAATGAAATTGTGATAGTCATCAATTAAAGTAAAGAAATCATATAAATAATGAAGTTAAGTGACAGCGCCAATTAAATTAGGATAATGTCACTTTGATCTTATTTTCTATGGGACCCATGTATTAATGTTGTCTAGGTCTATACAGACCCGGTCATGGTCATAGGTCCACGCAAGACGCGGTCTCCGGACTACTGTTATTTATTCCTCACGTAAGCCTCGCATTATTTGCGAGTCGCACTGAGATTCAAAAACAATCAACTTTGATTTCAGAGTCCCAGGGCACACTCTTAACCATACTCCTAACCACATCCTCACACTCTTTATAGTGCTAGTGGGTCATGCAAGATATTTTTAAAAAAATATCATGCACGGCCCACTAACAGTATGGTTAAGAGTGTGGTTGAGAGTATGCCTCTAACATTATTTTTGATTTTATGTGGTTTTCCCCAACCAATATACGTACAAATACGCTCAGAAAAAACAGCATCAAAATAAGCAAACATTGCTCGAGGGATGCATAAATATCAAATATTTCACATAATTGTTTATAGTGACTCGTGCTAAACATAACACCTGCAAAAACGCAAACTGCATGCATTCAACCACAAAGTAATCATTTTATTTCCCAAAAAAATAGAAAAACTGTACATTATTTAACACACTTGACCACAACTACGGCGAAACTGTAGACTACAACCAAAAAATGCACATGGGAGACCTCGCAACATTGAAGAAAGGAGACGGCTGATCCTTGAGAAATAAACAAAAAAAATTCCAAAACTCAACATCAACAAAAACTACTCTCTCCACTTGCCATATCACCAACCAACCCTTCAAGTTAGCTTCAAGCCATCATATACGTCCATTTTCTACTGTATATAATGCTATATATATGGTTTCTCGGGAATTATTTCCTCCTATGCAGCTACTCTATGCTTGTTATCGAGATTACTGAGAACATCATCACCTTGGTTGTCAACATTGTCTTCGTCTTTTATTAAGAACTTGTCGACCTGAGCTGCTGCTTGTCGGCCTTCTGAAATGGCCCATACCACCAGAGACTGACCACGCCGGCAGTCTCCTGCAGCAAAAACTCCGTCTATGTTGGTTGAGAATCTCCCATACTCTGCTTTGAAGTTAGATCGTTGGTCTTTCTCCAAACCCAATTGATCCGGAATTGTCTGCAAAATCAAATTTAACACATCATTACCTAAGTTATCAGAATGCGAGTACATATATGTTGTATTAAGGGGGTTGTTTGCCTCACCGCACTGTAATTACAATGCAAGTATCAGATGCAAATGCATTTTTTGCTACTGTCACGTACAATCGTAATTGCAACTGCTTGCTCCAATATCAAATTTGCAACTTGCAATTACTTAGGTGTCAAGAATTTTTGCATATTTCCCAAAATTTTGAAATAAAGGCCTCGTTCTTGTAGAATTTTTAAGTTCCAGGTTTGTTTTTTAATGGGGTTATTTAAACTTTTTTGCCGCCTAAAATGTTTCAACTACGACTTCCGTACAAATCTATATAAGCCCAAATCTACATAAGCCGTCAGCTTCAACTGAACGGCTTTTTTTAATTACAACTGAATTTCATAGTTGAGTAAAACAAACAACTACGACAAGCCCAAAATATCCCATTGCAACAAACCAAACAGCCCCAATTAATGCTCAGACTATAGCGCAGCTAGCATAAGAGAACTCACCGATTCAGGACCAAGGAATCCCATGGCCAGAAGAACAATATCAGCCTCTATAATTTCTTCAGATCCCTTGATTTCCTCAAACTGGAACCTTCCACTGCTGTCCTTTGCCCACTTCAAGCGTACAACTTCAAGGCCTTTCACTGCTCCATTTTCGTCTCCAATGAAACGCTTGGTCAGGACTTCATATGATCTTGGATCCTTTCCAAACTTGGCCGCAGCTTCTTGGTGTCCATAGTCCACTCGGAATATCCGAGGCCACTGATTACACAAACCATCAAAAATAAGAAATGCATATACACAACCATCAATGATAAACAGTGCATATATTGTATCTAGAAAAGGTAAAGCTGACAGTAATGCAACTCATATGCTATTTTGATACTACGAGATACAAGTACCCACATGATTGTATAATATAGTATCAAAGAACTATGAGATGTATTCTAGTTTTTACATTACGCTATATAAAATATGAAGGGAGTATGTTGTGTATCGGAAACATATATGCAAGGGTTGTACCTGAGGCCATGGGTTGCCTGGAGCTCTTGTTCGAGGTGGCTCAGGAAGGAGCTCGAGGTTAACAACATTGGTACATCCGTGTCGGATGGATGTACCTATGCAATCTGTTCCTGTATCTCCTCCACCAATCACAACCACCTTTTTTCCCTTGGCAGATATATATTTACCATCCTCTAGATTGCTGTCGAGCAAGCTCTTGGTGTTTGCATGGAGAAACTCCATAGCAAAGTGGACACCAGAAAATTCACGCCCAGGAACAGGCAGATCTCTGCACAAGAAAATGGTTTTTCGTATTAATAAGATATAAACATTTTGTTTTACTCAAAAAAGAGTGTACTCAATTTGATTTCTATTTGATTACCTTGGTTTTGTAGCACCGCAAGCCAAAACAATTGCATTGTTCTCTGAGCGAAGAAGGTCAAGAGAGTAGTCAGAATCTTTGCCTACATGAGCATTCACCACAAATTTGACACCTTCCTTAGCCATGAGGTCAACACGTCGCTGAACAATATCAGTCTTGTCGGCCTTCATGTTTGGAACTCCGTACATCATTAAGCCTCCAATGCGGTCAGCACGCTCATAAACTGTGACAAAATGCCCCATCTTATTTAGTTGATCAGCAGCAGCTAGACCAGCTGGACCACTACCAACTATGGCGACTTTTTTCCTGCATGAATAAAACCCCAAAATTACTGTTAAATGCTTCCAATGGAAAATAATAACATATTAGTACAGTGTTGTAAATCACTTAAGCAAACAAAAAGGGTTTTCCGTTAACAACAAAGTTCTTGAATATTTACAATAATGATATATCAATAGAAAAACTAGATCCAGACGAGCAATATCAGGATATCATATAGAAGAGTAAAATAAAAAACAACATACCCTGTCCTATGGGGGGGTGGTCGAGGCACCATCCATCCTTCTTCAAAGGCTTTGTCAATAATAGAGCATTCAATGCTTTTGATTGACACGGGATTCTCTATGATGCCAAGAACACATGAACCTTCACAAGGAGCAGGGCAGACACGGCCAGTGAACTCTGGAAAGTTGTTAGTCTCAAGAAGCCTATCCAAAGCTTCACGCCACCTATTTTGATGGACCAGTTCGTTGAATTCTGGTATCTTATTTCCAAGAGGGCATCCAGAATTATCCTGTATAAATGCAAAAGTAAATAATGGACTGAGTAAACAACTCACATGGATTCTTTGTTGCCAATGTATAGGAATGATATATTCAATGGCATGTTAAACTTCAACAAAAGCTCCTAAAAGAAGTCTAAAATGTTGGATATACTATGCCACATTATCGCAGGATTTTGACATGCAGTTATTTTGTACCTGATGGCAAAATGGGGTTCCGCAGTCCATGCAGCGCGCGGACTGGGTTTTCAAAAGAGGTCCAGGCTTCGACTCCACAGCAACTTCTTTCCAATCATTAATTCGAGCATTAGGGTCCCTATACAAAACGCTCTGTCTTTCGTAAGCAATAAATCCACGATGCTTTACAGCATTAGGAACTTCGGTTGGCCTCTGTGCTACAGTTGAATTTTCCACATTCTGTTAATACAGGTTTTATGTTAGAAAGCAAATTGGAGCCTAGATTTAAAATGTAACGAAATGAAAAATAATAATGAAAATTATGGTACCTGATTTCAAATGAAAATAAGCCATTTAGTTCATTTAATGAAATGAATTTTAAATTTTATAAAACTGAAAAATGCATGGACACACCATATCAGAGTGAAAACATAGAAAGTTTTTTGAAGTTAAAAAAAGAAGTATTTAATCTATATCAGGCTAACTTTGTATAAGAGAATAATACAGTAGGAAACAGATATAGACATTTTAAAAAAAAATTATCTCAAGAGAAACCAGACGAACACTTGGACAGAGATCGGAAAGTAAGAAATTACCAGACTGGCTTTCTCATTTGAAGCTGATAACTTCTTAAGCTCTTCAAACGCATCCTTTTTCATCAACTCTGCCTCTTCTAGCTTCTTTGCCTCTTTCGCAGCTTTCTCAATCTTCATGTTCTTGAGAATTCTCTTATAATCTCGTGGAAATACCTTCACAAACTTTGAAACCAAATTGTCAAAATCGGAGAGGATCTCTTTTGCTAAAACACTGCTAGTATGACGTTGGTGCTGTTGTATCAACATTTTCAATGTAGTAACATCCTCATCCTCCTCTACTTTATCAAGATCGACCAGTTCTCCATTGCATCGAGAATGGAATTTCCCATCAACATCAAAGACGTAAGCAACTCCACCACTCATTCCAGCAGCAAAATTGCGCCCAGTTTTTCCAAGTATAACAACAGTACCACCAGTCATGTACTCACATCCGTGATCACCGACACCTTCTACAACTGCTTTAGCACCTGAGTTTCGCACGCAAAACCTCTCTGCTGCCATACCATTGAAATAAGCCTCTCCATTTGTTGCACCATATAAAGCAACATTACCAATGACAATGTTTTCCTTGGGATCAAATTGACTTTCTTTTGGAGGATAAACTACAACCTTGCCACCAGATAACCCTTTACCAACGTAGTCATTGCTGTCTCCTTCAAGCTCAAGAGTAATTCCAGGGCATAGAAAAGCTCCAAGACTCTGTCCAGCACTTCCAGTTAGTTTTATATGAATGGTATCAGAAGGAAGCCCATTCATATGATAGCGCTTGGTAACTTCATGACTGAGCATAGTACCTACAGCACGATTCACATTTCTAACAGGCGTCTCAACATAAACAGGAAGGCCCTTTTCTAGAGCTGCTTTGGATGAATGTATCAACTCCTGGTCTAATGCCATGTCAAGACCATGATCTTGTTTTTGGACGCAATACTGCGCTGCTTCTGGCCGGATCTCAGCTGCAGGTCTAAGTAGTAAACTGAGATCAATGTTCTCCAATTTCTCATTACTCTTAACTACTTCTGGATCAACTTCCAACATATCTGAACGACCAACCATCTCATTAATAGTGCGGAATCCCAACTGAGCCATGATCTCACGAACTTCCTCAGCCAGCATGAAGAAAAAGTTTATGACATGCTCCGGTTCTCCAGCAAATTTCTCCCGAAGCACAGGGTCCTGAGTAGCAATTCCAACTGGACAAGTGTTTTTGTGGCATTTTCGCATCATAATGCAACCGAGAGTGATAAGAGGGGCAGTGCTAAAACCAAACTCTTCTGCACCAAGTAAAGCAGCAATAGCAACATCTCGTCCAGTTTTTAACTGACCATCGGTTTGAACAGTAGCACGACCACGTAGATCATTTGCGACTAATGTTTGATGTGTCTCTGCCAACCCAAGCTCCCAGGGAAGGCCTGCGTTTTTAATACCAGTCCAGCGAGAAGCTCCAGTACCTCCATCATGACCAGAGATCAAGACATGATCAGCATGTCCTTTTACAACCCCACTGGCAACTACTCCAACACCAGCCTCAGATACAAGCTTAACACTGACTCGTGCACCTGGGTTTGAGTTCTGTAGAGAGGATGTGAAAAAGAAAGATCATTAAGCATGATCATGAAAGCCAACCACTCTAGCAAATACCAACATCTCACAACCATCATTTCCAAGAAAAGACTTCAAAGAAAGAGCAACCAAATAATACAACAAAATTATAAATCAACAAGGACATGAACTCTTCTAAAAACATACCCTAGCTTAATATTTTTCTACTTATGGATAGAAGTATATACCTTAAGATCGTAAATTAACTGAGCAAGGTCCTCAATTGAATATATGTCGTGATGAGGGGGAGGACTGATGAGCCCTACACCTGCAGTAGAATTTCTAGTGACTGCAATATCACCAATAACCTTATGACCCGGCAGTTCACCTCCTTCTCCAGGCTTAGCTCCCTGTTGTAAAAATTCAACAGAAAATCAAACAAAAAGCCGTGGAAGAGCGAAATAAATTCTAGTTCATACAATCTCACCAAATGTCAAGCAATGCATCAGTACTAGAAACAAAGACACACATAGGTGCTTTGTACAGTCTTCAGCATCTGTCCATGAACATAAATTCATAAACAAGAATGACTACTGTTCCAGTAGGAAGACCCCAGGTGTATAGCAAGGAAGGACATTCCGACAAATAAATGCAAGATGAGATAGTTACGGACTACACGTAATAGATTCATGTATTACCTGTGCCATCTTTATTTGAAGTTCATCCGCATTGGTAAGGTAGTAGCTTGAAACTCCAAATCTTCCACTTGCAACTTGTTTAATTGCACTCCTCTTTGGATTCATTGAACCATCAGGGAGAGGATCCATACGCGAAGGTTGCTCTCCTCCCTCACCTTGACAATAGAGGTATAGAGGTATAATATAAGTACACATATAATCTCATAATTCACTCATCATTCAAATATATACAAAAGTAAACATAAAATGTAGACAATTCTAAGTTACTAATGTTAACAAAATTCACTTTATTTGTGCAAATAGACATGAAGGCCGAGTTTGTGCGAAGAGAACTTTAAAAAAGAATCTAACATGAGAGGCCGGCTCAGCATTTGATCAATTTTACCAGCAGTGGGAAAAGAATATGCCAAAATTAATTAAAGACCAGATAATAATAAGATATTGGACGAAGCTGTACCAGTATTAGATTTCCCCCCAAGTTTGTTCATTGCCATAGCAAGAGTAGCGTGTGCTTCTAATGATATTGATCCATAACTCATGGCACCAGTAACGAATCGCTTCACAATCTCACCGGCAGGCTCTACTTCATCTAAAGAAATCTTCTCTGCAACATCTCTAAACTTTAACATCCCCCTCAAATTGCAGCTCTTGTTCAGCTCTTGAATACGTCTGGAATATTCTTTATATGCAGCCACACTGTTCTGCCTAGCTGCTTCTTGGAGTTTTGCAATAGCAAGAGGATCATTGAGATGTATCTCACCTCCCTTCCTCCAATGATAATCACCAGGATTAGGCAGTGCTGTAGCTTCAGCACTTCCAGGTGGTAAAGCCCTTTTAGGGAATGCCAACTCATGAAGACGAAGTGCATCCCGAGCAAGCATTTCAAAATTGGCTCCCTCAACTCTGCTTGGCGTGCCACTAAAACATTTCTGGATAACCTCAGAAGAAAGGCCCAGAGCTTCAAAAATCTGTGCACCTTTGTAAGAGGCTAGAGTAGATATACCCATTTTGGCAAGAACCTTCATCATGCCATAGTTGCTTGCTTTGAAGTATTTTTTGACAAGTTCATCTCGCGTATGAAAACTACCATCTCTTTTAGGAGGGATCTTCCCATCAATCTGTAACCGCCAGATGGTTTCCAGAGCCAGATATGGACAAATAGCATCTGCCCCAAATCCAATAAGAGTACAGAAATGATGCACTTCCCGAGGCTCTGCAGATTCTATAACCAACCCAATCCTTGTTCTCTCAAGTTTGGACACTAGATGCTGATGAACAGCACCAACTGCCAAGAGCGAGCTCACAGCAACACGCTCAGAGGAAAAACCTGCAAATAAGATTTAAGGCTGGAAAATTAGTCAAGCCTATAGCAAAAGAATATAGAGAAGGCAGATAATTTATAGAATTCATAGAATTATATCTAAAAATAAAAGTAAATTGAATTATTTCTGTCTTGTTTACATTCAAAAATCTGATCAAGTCAAAAGGTAAAAGAATGTTCACGGTAGAATCTCCAAGCTGTAGACAGTTCTCACCTCTATCAGAAAGTACCAATGTTGTATAGCCCTCGCGAATAGCATCACGAGCTTCAGAGCAGATCCTATCAAGAGCCTCCTCTAATCCCTTCCTGCCACGCTTTTTGGAGTAAGTGATGTCAACCACTTTGCTGCGCCAATATCTATAATCCATTTTTTTAATAGCTTCCATTTCTTCAACAGATAGAAGAGGTCCTTTTAATGTGAGGCGATGGCATTGCTCCTCAGTGGTTTCAGTCAGATCCCCTTCTGGCCCTATCATACATTCCATAGATGTGACAATTTTCTCTCGTATTGGATCAATGGGGGGATTTGTGACTTGTGCAAACATTTGTTTGAAATATTCAAACGTAAGTTTCTCCCTGTTGGACATTACAGCCAAAGGAGCATCATTTCCCATCGACCCAAGAGCTTCAGTGGCATCTTTTGCCATAGGAAGCAGCATCATTTCCAATGCTTCCACTGTGTAACTGCATGACATATTTTAGGGATAAAACATGTATAAGAAGGTATCTAGGAAATAATGATGGCTCAATCATATAACATCACTTACCCGAATGCCTTCAAAGGAGCCAAAATTCCATGAATCCCCATGTTTTCCATGTCATCATCATGATTATGAGCCTAAGTCATGCAAAAATAGGATGGTTAATGTTAATTAATGCAGATATACTCTTTATTCTATGAAATCAGTGTTAAACAAATTAAGAGGCTATTTTGCAAGATGTAAAACTTACAGCAACTGTTCCAAATATGGTTGGAGGAACCCTATCAGCTTCGGGAACAGATTCAACGACATCTTTGAGAGATATCTTCTGCCTTTTGAGCCACTCTCCATATGGTCTTGCTAGTGAATACTGCTTTTTCAAAGCCTCATCATCAACAACCTTATGGTTCTCAAAGTCAACCAGTAACATCATTCCAGGGTTCAGTCTTCCTTTCCGGGACACGTCATCCGGAGCAACATCTACAACACCCACTTCACTTGCCATGATAACCCGTCCACTGTGTGTAATGTAATAACGACCAGGCCTCAATCCATTACGATCCAATGTTGCTCCAAGATAGCGGCCATCAGTAACTGAACAGGCAAACAGCGATACATTTAAATTAAGATCAACTTGTTTATTCATTTAGAATCAGTATGAAATGAATGTTAATAGGCTTACATGATATAAGTGCAGGTCCATCCCATGGTTCCATCAGAGCTGAGAAATATTCATATAGCGCTTTCCTTTCTGGATCCATGTTCTTATCATTCTGCCATGCCTCTGGAATCATCATCATTACAGCTTCCGGAAGGCTTCTACCAGCTCGAACCAAAAGCTCAAGGACGCCATCAAAGGCCCCTGAAATATGAGATGCTAAAGTCAGTAATCTTAATTTCCAATTCATGTGTTTCTGTAGATATAACTGTTAAAACTGGATTAGAATTTTTAGTAAAGTACTTTTAAAGTACAAGTTGGAACATGCTGGCTTCAGTCCGCTTCAAGTATGCTCAGCAGGAAGAAGAATTCACATTAAAAGTATTCATTACGGCAAGCTGACACTAATGATACACATACTGTGGCTTACATGTAGTAGTTTGTACATAAAAGGACAACAAGTTCTCATACCATGAAAGGAAAAAAACGTATGGATTACAGCCTGTATTTAAATGTAACCTGTAGGACTTTATTCACAAAAATATTCAAGTGAACCCACCAGAATCAGAAGAGCTAGCATCAACAATGGGTAAAAGTTTCTTCATCTCATCCTTTGACAATCCCAGCTCTTTGCACTTTAGAAGACCCTCACGCGCCTTCATCCTGAGAAAAGAAATGAGAATCAATTATTTATCAGGCAGTTATCTCTGCAAATATGTTTTCAGTGCCTAAAAACTTTACCAGTTAACATTGCCTCGAAGTGTGTTAATCTCTCCGTTGTGACCCAAGATGCGCATGGGCTGAGCACGATCCCAGCTAGGAAAGGTATTTGTTGAGAACCTAGAGTGTACCTGCATAAGAGCAAAGCAACTCAATAATCTGTCCAATAGTTTCTTATATCTTTAGCTTTCATGGCAATTAAAAATTCATCTGAATATCCAAGATCATTTTACATCAAGGCACTTAAAATGAACTAGGGATTCTGCCTATCATCAGTGCCAATACAAAGTAATGTGGAAGCCCTAAGCTACCTTACTATATATTATTCCCTTTCCACCTCCGTATTGGAAGCTTCCTCAAGTACAGACCACAGTGAGCAGTGCAACGGGATTCTGCAACACGTTTATTATTCATCAACTATTGAGACCTTTCACCGACTTACCCAAGGCATCCATACCCAAATTCAAATAATATTCAATACAGCAGAACAGAAGGAATACAAACTTGGATGCCTTTAACCTCATTACTTAACCTTACTTTTGTTCTGCTACGAGAGACTTCTCCAAGCAGCTTGCTGTTAAATGCAGACTGTGCATTAAGAAGAATGTAAGAGTATTTACCAGTGCCATATAACTTGTGAACCTTTCATCACCAAGATCAGCATAATAGTAATTCTTCAACTGAACTGGCTTCAGTTGTCCTTTGTAAACAACAGTCCTGCAAACACAGGAAATGAGTGATTCAACTGCAAAAGAGTTCTGAGCACAATCCAACTGACCAAGATATTAGAATATCAGCAGAATAAAAATATATAACAAAGAATAACCTGACTATAAATTTTAGTTGCAGTCGTAGAAATGCCTAAAACAGATGTAATTTACAAACTGAAATTGACTACAATTTTCTGTCAGCTACTCAAATAGTCAAAGGAAAAGAAACACAATACCTTGAAGACAGCGAGCATATGTAGAAGTCTTTCACTGCACCATGCTGCAAGTTTAAAGCAGCTCGAATAGCAACCATAGACACCCTTCTTAGTATGTACATCTGCAGAAATCAATAAAGTCATTATGAAGATCATTACCGGTGAAGATCAGAAAATATCCAAAATGATCAAATACTCTTACAAGAAAGAAATTTGAGACATAAAACAGTTAGGTTAAGGACCTGCTGCTCAAAATCAGCACTAGACCTCGGAGTTGGCGTAAGGAATACTTGTTCAATAACTGGTTCTGTTTGAATGGCTGACTTGCCCAAATCAGTATTATCTGTTGGTACCGGGCGCCACCCAAGAACATCATGCCCCAAGGATTCAGCAACCTGCAATACCAACACTTTCTTTAGGAAATGTCCGGTTTACATAGTAATGATAAAGAAGTGAAAACACTGATCTTTAGAACAACAAGAAATAAATTGCTGAAATCAACAAGTTTAGCATGTCACATAGTGCTATTAACATGTGTAGCAGATCAATAACGGTATGCGATTAACTATTCTGTTGGATGCACAAAGTGTAGCACAAATTGGTTTATGTTTCTGAACTGTGGAAGAAGAGTGTTCTAATAAATAAGAAACTTACCTAGATGAAAAGTTTAAAATTTTGCTAGAACAGGAACTGCATTCTTCTGCCATTGATTTTGTTTTATCTAAGTGAGTTCCAGCAATAACAAACTGTAAATACAGAATGGTTCAGGGACACAGCTCAAACATAAACTATATGATCCATAACGTTGTCACTCCTTTAATACTCTTATATATACATTTTGAAACACATTTTGAAACACCAAGATATTATCTCCACTTTGAAATGTTGTAATTCATACATAAATAAACCACAAAGCTAAATTGCTGCAACTTAGTCCTCGCAAATTGCAGTGTCAGATCAATGATATGTAAGGCGTAAAAGGTTTCTCATACAGCAGTAAATCAGTCTATATGAAACTATGGCACGACTTAAAAGCTAATTTGCTGCAATTTGTTCCTTCCAATCACATAATGGAATTAATTGATATCCACAAGTAAACAGTTAAAAACAGTCTAAGTCTAACAAATTACATAACCAAAGTAATTGATATCCACAACTAAACAGTTAAAACAGTCGAGCCAAACATTCAAAATGAGGTCCTAAATAATATAGTGGACGAATCTAAACAACCAAATGAGATATAAGCTTTCGTCTTGCCCTTCCTCATGAGGATCAGGCAATGAAAGCCTACCATGTTTGACTGTTTCTCACAACCTCATGAATCTATACAAATTAGTCATATGCGGTAGGTGAGCTTATGAAAAAAAGTGATATAACACCAAATCAGATAGTATACAGTTTGGCCAATAGCAATCTACTCAGCATTTTCTATTTCAATGTAGAAACAAGATTGTGGACCTCTTATGATATAAATGCTAGATTAACAATTTCTACAAATGATACATTAACAACTTTTTGAATAGTATTCCAAGTGTGGTAGGTGATGAGACCTGAATAATGTCATCCCATATATATAGTGCCTATAGTGAAATAGAATCTAATCACTAGCATCAACTAAGCAAGACATTAAACTAAATATACCATTTTCACATAAAAAATGACAACTCAAATAAGCAAGCTATAATTTTCCGTCTTCTCCATGAGAGAATATAACACAAGTAAAATAAAACAAAAGAAAAGAAATTTCAAAGCAGAAAGGATTCAAATATGGAAGTACACAGCACATGAACAAAAAAGAACCAACCGAAGTTTTTACACCTTAAAATTTAATAATCTAGAGGATAGATTACCTTCGTAAATACAACTTTGCTTTGTTCCCGTCGACTTAGATCAGTTGGCAAGAAGAACATGCCAACTGCATACTGCCCAGGAGGTGGCAATTCAAAGCTCAAATCTTTTGCCACCTACAAAACATAGACAACAAAGATTGACCACCAAAACAACAATACAAAAATTTGTGAAAGAGCCAACCAGTAGGACATCAGAAAGCTACCTCTTTGTAGAAGTCGTGCGGAAGAGCAACAAGGATACCAGCTCCATCACCGGTATTGACCTCGCAACCGCATGCACCCCGATGGGTCATCCGAACTAACATCTCAATTGCATCGCTCACCTGTAAAATTCAACAAGCAGCCTTTTAAGCTTGAATAGGAAACTATCCACCATAAAACATTTAATATAACATTTAATATCAGGCAAAGCACCATTAAACCAATCTTCTTTAGTTACATATTTTATCAAACAACAATAAGAAGGCATACATGAAAAAGAAAATTAAAAATTCCAATCATTTCATTTGCTTCTTCCACCAGATAGATCACAGAAGATATAACAACCACAAAAATGTCGATTGTTCAAAGTTAAGGGTATCATACAAACACAAAAGTTCGTCCTACTGAAAGGATGTTAAAAAAATGCAATTTTAAATCATAAGTGGAAAATTAACAAACTTAGCACTTGAGACTAGGGTTGCATATACATAGGCAGAGTCCAAATAGAAATTTTTAACTTGCTAACAGCTTATAGACCAAAAAAGAAAAAGCAATTTTAGCAGTAAACATGAGCAAAATTCAACCTTCTAATTATCTTCTCAATCAGAAATAAGAAGTCCTACAACATCAAATAAACGTTTAGAAAAATTTCCCCGTCACACAAAACCCAAAAACTTACAGTTTTCCGATTATACTCGCCGGAGAGTTCAGCAACAAAGCCAACTCCACAAGAATCCTTATCAAAAGAAGGATCGTAGAGGCCGAGCGGCTTCTCCGGCACCTGAGACAAGGACATGATGGGGCCAACGAACCTTAACTTGGGAGATCGGCCGGGGCCATCGGTCTTCCACAAATGGACCCTCTCCGACGCCCGTAGGCTCTCCCCGAGAAATCTGCTCTCCAAATGAACCGCATGCGATCGTCTCGGAACAGCGCACCTCGACGTCCTCCATCTCCGATAACCCGCCGACTGATTCCGATGCAAAGACGACGGCAGAGCCACCGAATCGCTTCGAAGCTTAAAGGTTTGGCCTGAGACCGCGGCCATCGCTTAGGTCAAAGTAAAGAACGGATCGAACCGATTAAGACTGAAACGAGATAAGAATGAGAAAGCGCTTGTCGCCAAAACAAACCGCTCAAGCTCGTCCGATCTGGGCGAGTATTCTCTGCAAAAGAAAGGAAAACATCAGATTCTTTAAGATCCGTGATCGGAATCGAATAAGACAGATCCAAATCATCACTCAATCCAACAACCACTAAAACGCAATCAAAATCCAATTCCTAAGTCAAAACAGAAGATCAAGACAAATTTTTAACCATTAATTGACTATTTTATTGGAAAATATATACTTCAAAAAAGAACATATCGAGATCCATATCCTAAACCCTAAAAATCATTAGGACACGCCATTAAACTAATCATCTCACATTTCATCTCAAGATTACCTTAAAAGAAATCACCGTTTGATCTTTTACTGCGATCTAGAATTCCAAAGAGAAAGATTGAGAGGGGATTATGAGTTCAAAATCAAAATAAATACCCCAAAAAAAGGAAAAAATGGGAAGAAAAAAAAAAGGGCAAGATGGAAGGGGTAAGTTAACGACTGAGGATTCTGCGCCGCCCACAAGATCTCCTACTCTCCAACCGACAATCGCTTCGCTCTCCCTCTCTCTGAAATTTAGCTTCGTCCAGGGATAGCTGGGGGAGCTTTTACTTCTATTTATAGAGTTACGCGTGGGATCCACGCACCATTTTATTATTATTATTATTAATATATATATATATCACAATTTTTAATTGGAATTATTAGCTGCTTTAATTTGTTTAACTAAAGATTAATTTTATATGGCCGAGGGCTCGGTGTGGGCCCCTTCTCATCGGCCAGCAGGTGAACGTGACAGCGGGGATGGGCCTTTTGTCGCTGCCACGTCGGGCGCTTCCTTACGCGGCACGAGACAGCCGCTCGTGGTGGACCCACGTGAGGCTCGGCTCCGAGCCTCCGCAGGTGGACTTTTACCGCAATTATTATTCGCGGTTACGGTTACCGCTGAGATTTACTGTCACCTCCCACAAAAGCTGGGGGTAAGTTGACCGCCATCGGTGATTGGCTGTTTAATATCTTTTTTCTGATGCTGTGACAGTATAGCGTATCTCTCTGTCGATAAATAGAGTGTGTTGAAACGGAAGTATCATCCACTTTTAACTTGTGCGGCGCACGTGTATTCATTCTTGTTTACCGCCATTTAGGAAATATGTAAATTTTTAAATGACAAATATGATTTGTCAGTCGATTTAGAATTATAAATAAGATATTTGGCACGTGCAAACAATATGATCAGTACGCGAGTGTGGTAATTTTTAAGGTTATTTTTCATTTTTACTGTTTTGACGTAAATAAATAAAGTAATGATTGATAAATTTATTTATGAAAGCTTCTTCATACGATTATTTCAATCATAAATATTTTTAAAACTTCCAAATATTCACTGTATATGACTATATTTCGTTCCAATTTTTTTACCCGGTATGAACAACTGTTTCTTTCTAGCCCAATCACCTCTCTATATTTCCATCTTTAGTCTTATTGTTTGGTTGATAAAAGCTTTAAGAGTGAGGCTGGCATAAAAATTAAAACTTCTAAAGTTATAAAGCAGAAAGTAGTGAAAATAAATTATTTTGCATGTTTCACCAAAAAAAAATTTCACTTAATGAAGTAGACTATACTTCTTTATTTTACTTCTTCTACTATAGTGATACTTCCAAGCAAACAAATATTATGAAATGCATTGAAAACTCATTTTTCAGTTTCCTTTTCTAGAAATTGCTTTTTGTGCTTTTCATAAAACAACCAAATTGTTAGCATCAATAGTAAGCTGAAGATATGTAATTACTTGATAAAACTAAAAACCTGAGAGCTAATAATTAAAAAAACCCTATTGTTTTTAGTAGTATATGTTTTTTATTAAATAATAATAACACTAAAAGGTTGCAATAGACTCTGCAATTTTAGCTTCTAAAATATTTCTTATTTTAATATTTATTTACCTTTACTTAAGCTTAATATTTTATTGATGATCCGAATTTGGACTCTCTCCACTTCCAATGATGAAGATCGAGAATTATAATATTATAGTAATTCTAACATACCTCTGCAGGTTGAGCGACCTTTTTAATAGGTTAAAATCTGGACTCACGTATCAATGTTAATTTTTACATAAATCACTTTACATTTGTGCCCTGCAAAATTAAAGATGTGTTGCTCTGATACTATCGTTTAACCATTACACAAAAATCTAAAGTTATGACGAATGTTGAATATTATAGTTTTATATTAATATTTTTACAATAATTGTTGAATGCATCTAATTAGTAACTGTGATTCATTCTAAATTTAGCACTCACCACCTTCCTAAGAGTGACGCTAATTCTTAATTCACACTCGAACACAAATTAAAATTATTCAAAAATTAAATATTAAAATAATGACTCTACAAAAGAGGTGATCTTTCACTGCTTATTGTTTTTGGTATTGGAGAGGGATATGAGTCGTTGTTGCTTATCCATTAGAACTTGCTATAGAAATATTCATATTTATCTTAGTAACAATCGATCTATCCGCTTAATGGTAAAGCAGCAGTCAAACAGGTAATCAGTGGGCAGAGCCCGCCATCGAGCATAGTACATTGCGGATAAAACTATTAAAACGGTCTGATCCATTCAGTAACAGTTACCGCTTTTGTTCGTTGAACGAGGACAATTTGGTATTGCGGGTTGACCGAGCAATGGATATGACGTCACAGATGACCTCACTGCAGCCTGCTCGGTTGAGACCAATAGAATCCGCCGGTTTATATTTGAGGCCCATAGTTAGAGTTTCCAATCCGTTTGCTCGCTCTATTATCGTTTTATTTCCTTTACATTTGAGTCTTCAAACACTGTGCGCTAAAGCTAAAACCGATGTGCTTCGAAAAACCAAACTAAACGTTAAGAGAAGGCCAAACAAAACCAAAGTAGTGTCACAAACACAAACAACCAATTTTAACGTGGTTCGGCAAGTTGCCTAGAAGGGATGAGTTTTCACTAATAGATAAGTAGAGTACAAACTGAGATTACAAATCACTTAAAACAAACCAACTACTCACCAACTAATCTCTCAATCTCTTAAATAATAATCCTAACCAATAGCTCAAAAACATCTTTCTTTTCTGTGCTTCAATAACCCCAAAACAATCCCAAAGAACCCCTAAAACGTGTTGGTATTTATACCAAACACAAATCTCAAACAGAACAGGAAATCAAAACAGACCGGAACCCAACTCGCGGTCGACCGTACTTGACGCAGCGGCCGACCGGACAGAACGACAGAAACCACGTAAATCGATTACAGTGTCCGCGGTCGACCGGACATGTTGCCGCGGTCGACCGCCAAAAATCCAGAGACCACCCTGTTTTGTGCACGTTCGCAATCGACCTCCGCAAAGTTCGCGGTCGATCGTGAAGCCTCCAAAATATTTCCTGCTTCCCAGAACTTGTTCTTCTCCAATTTATTCGCCAAATCTACAATTTGCCGACGGATTAGACTTTGAAAACTAAGTATCTTAGACTTTAGTGCCATGCTGGTACTGTGATCAACAATCTTCACGGTTTACTAACAAAAAATAACGTTTAACGTGGTAATACTATTTAGGACTTTGAGGTTCGACACTTGTTACATTTTTATATAAAATAAAATTCCTTTTAACAACGTAATTAGATATTGATAATCATTTATGTTTAAGTAGGTCGTAAACTTAACTAAACATTTCACAATGCCACTTTGTGAAAAAGGGGGAGAAAACTAGATTACGCATCTCTCTCTTATATATACCTTTAGTTGTACTAAACACCGCTCGATTTATTTACTTGCACTTAGCTCTCTTCAATTTATGAGGAGAGGGGTTACTTGTAGTTATTTTTCTTAAATAACAATTCAAAGATGTCCAGTGTGAGAAATGAGCTGAGAAGTATTGAGTGCAACTTTAAAACTATGGATGAGGACGATTATGTGCAATTTACCAAAAACATAAGAACTCAGAACTCAAACACGAGCATGTTGATTCATATTGCATCCGCCAAGATCCACTAGAGTTCCGTTGTAAATATGCAAGGTACCATTTTTTATTCAAAAAATTTATGAAAAATTATCAAGTCAAAGATCCAAGTCCAGTATGAATTTGTGTTTTTTAGATAATTTTGTATCTAACGTTTTATTCCAATGTGACGGTCTAAAATAAGTAAGGAAAAAAATAAAAAGAGATTCAAATAGAGTTTTCTAAGTATTTATTGTTTCTAATATCTATTAATTTTTTAGATATTCTCTAAATTGTCAATTAAACTTATATAAACATAAGGGTTTATTTCTCTCTAACCCCTTGAAATTTTGGCGGACAAGTGAGACAAACTTAGGACGATTGAGTGAAATAAACAAAGCATAGTAGGGTTATTTGCAAACTCCACAAAGATCAGGAGTTAATTGAGACCAAGTCTTTTCTATAATTTTTATTGAGTTTATCCAATGAATATATTTGATGATGTATATAGAGACAGGTGATGACATGTAGGTTCTAATTTTTCCCATTAATTCACTCTCAGTAGTCATCCTCTCTCTATCCCTCTCTTTCCGTGTGTGTAGAGAGAGAGATTAATGGGTATCCTTGTCATAAGAGGGGATTTCCTCCTTGACGCCTATGTAGCACAATCTCCACCATCCTTATAAAGTAGGAGTGTGTGTGTGATCGAGTTGGTGAGGATTGTGCCACATAGGCGACAAGGAGGAAAATCTCCTCCTATGACA
>BQKN01064356.1:272922-310362 GCA_022839385.1 Asparagus kiusianus | reverse complement strand
GAAAACCAGAGAGCTGTTTCTGTTTCCTGAGAAAAAATTTTCAAAATCTGTTTCTCTCTGTTTTTAAGTGTGATTCACATTCCCAGCTTCAGTAAACCTTCTCTTTGCTATAGGGGCTGTGTAAAGAGAGGTTCTTGCATACTTTCTTTTGCTGCGAGGTTGAGATCTTGTGTGAGATCTACTGTGAGGGAGTGATCTGCTGAGATCAAACTGTGTAGTGAGAGAGATCGTGTGGGATCGCTGTGTAGACGAAGTTCCGGCTTCCAAACCGGGTGTGTAGTGGATTTCTCCTCGAGAGTGGGGAGCGGGGACGTAGGCCAGAGGGACGAACCTCGTTAACACATCGCGCGTCAAGGATAACGATTCCTAACCCTCTCTTATTTACTTTGTTTGCATCTATTTACTGTGGATTGCTTGTTGTATGTTTTAAATTGCATATTAGAGCCGGTTGACCCTAATCACCCCCCCTCTAGGGTCCAACAATTGGTATCAGAGCTTGGTCTCTATATTAATTTTTGGTTTAATCACCTTAGAGAAAAGATCTAATGGAGGCTTCTTTGAATATGCATATGTTAGAAGGACAATCCACAACTAGACCACCTCTCTTCACCGGGACTAATTTTGCTTATTGGAAGGCTAGGATGAGAATTTATCTTCGTTGTATTGACCTTGACATCCTAGGGCTCATAGAAAAGAAATATGTAGAAAAGTCCAAAGTTGAGAACATGGATGAGGATGAAAGGCACCTTGCCAATCTCAATGCTAAGGCCATGAATGCCTTAATTTGTGGTCTTTCCCCTAATGAATACAATAGAGTTTCCACGTGTGCAACCGCATACGAAATTTGGCAAAAATTATGTGTCACACATGAGGGAACACCCCAAGTTAAGGAGTCTAAGATTAGTGGGCTTATGCATGATTATGAGCTATTCAAAATGCTTCCTAATGAATCCATTGATGCTATGTTTTCCCGCTTTACTAATATCATCAATGAATTACATGGTCTAGATAAGCAATTATCCATTCAAGAGATGAACTACAAGATACTTCGCTCCTTAACTCCGGCATGGGAGCCCAAAGCTACGGCCATTGAGGAAGCTCATGACCTCACCACCTTAGCTCTTGATAGTCTCATCGGAAAGCTCAAAGTGCATGAGAAGAAGCTCAAAGGGAAGGAGAAGGAGGAAACACCATCACGGGAAGTTGAGGAGCCATCACCAAAGTTGAAGACTATAGCTCTCAAGGGAGCTAGTGATAACTCCTCCTCGTCATCGAATAGTGAAGTTGATTTCTCTAGAGAAGTAGCTCATCTCTCTAGAAAAATCTCTAGACTCATAAAGATGAACAAAAAATTTAATCCTCGATCTAACAACAAGTTTTCATCTCGTGTAGGCAAATATTTTGAGTGCAATGAACCGGGTCACATCGCTAAGGATTGCCCCAAGCTCAAGGAGAAGTACATGAAGTACAAGAAGAAGAAGGCTATGTATGCCGGATGGGAAGAATCCGAACCAAGTGATTCGGATAGCGATGATGAGGGAGCCAAACTTGCCCTTCATGACCCAAATGTTTGTTTCATGGCAAATGAACATGAGGTAATATCCGAGGCCGAAAGTGAATCTTTCTATATGCAATGTGACATAGCTATGGCTTTAGAAGAGTTGAACTTTGAATTTAAAAGAATATCTAAAGAATACTCTTCTTTTAAAAAATTGCATACCTCTTGTGATATTAAGCTTGAACAACTAACAACCTCTCTTGCTCTAAAAGATGAATTGCTAGGAGATCTCGATTTCGAGAACAAGCAATTAAGATCAAAGATTGAAATATTAGAAATTGAGGGTTGTAGAACTAGACCCACTCATGCTTATGCCAACTACAATCACCATGGTAGAAATAGGTTTCATGGTTCCAACATCCGTACATACAAAAGAAATTTTGTACGCACTTATTGTATGAGACATGGACACATTTCTACTCATTGTAGAATTAAAGACAATGAAGATTTTTATGGTTTGATATGGGTACCCAAAGGTACCAAAACTACTAACCACCAAGGACCCAAGACATGGGTACCTAAAGCTACTACACCTTCATCTTCTTCTTTTGTAGGGAACGCCACGGCAACGACGTAAGGAGATGTGATACCTTGATAGTGGTTGCTCACATCATATGACGGGCAACAAAGAGTTATTTGCAACCCTATCAAGGATTGAAGGAGGTAATATCTCCTTCGGTGGTGGTGAGAAAGGTAAAATCATTGGTATCGGTTCTATTGGTAAGAAACCCTCACCCATTATTGAAGATGTTTATTTAGTAAGTGGTTTGAATCATAATCTTCTTAGTATTAGTCAATTAAGTGATAAAGGATTTGATATCTCTTTTAAACCGGAAAAATGCATCATTAGTATGAATGGAAAAATTGTCTTTATTGCAAATCGCAAGTCTAATATTTATATTTTTGAGATGAATGAGTTAGTGAATCAAGATGTGAAGTGTCTTGCGGCAATTGATGAAAACCCTTGGATTTGGCACAAGAGACTTGGACATGAAAATATGGAGTTGATATCAAAATTGTCTAAGAAGAATCTTGTGAAAGGGCTACCTAGCTTGCACTTCATAAAAGATACAACTTGTGAGGATTGTGCCAAAGGTAAACAAACAAAATCCTCTTTCAAATCCATCCATGAGGTATCGACTTCTAAACCTTTGCAATTACTTCATCTTGATTTATTTGGTCCATGCGTGTTACCTCTCTTGGAGGTAAACACTATGTTTTTGTGATTATTGATGATTTTTCTCGTTTTACATGGACAATATTTCTTGCAAAGAAAAATGATTGTTTTGAAGAGTTTGCTAATCATGTTAAAAGAATTAAAAATAAAAAAGATTTAAAAGTTGTTAAAATTAGAAGTGATCATGATGGTGAATTTCAAAATGAATTTTTCTATGATTTTTGTGCTTATCATGGTATAACTCATATGTTTTCCGCTCCTAGAACACCACAACAAAATGGTGTTGTTGAACGAAAAAATCGCACCATACAAGAGATGGCACGCACTATGTTAAACTCATTTGATTTACCAAAATATTTTTGGGCGGAAGCCGTCAATACGGCTTGCCATGTTTTAAATCGTGTTTTGATTAGACCAAAGCTTAAGAAAACTCCTTATGAACTTTATTATGGAAAAACTCCTTTCATTGGTTATTTTCGTGTTTTTGGTTGCAAATGTTTCATTTTAAATACAAAGGATCACCATGATAAATTTGATTCTAAAAATTAATGTTGGTATTTTCTTGGGTTATGCACCTCGAAGTAAGGCTTATAGGGTCTTTAATAAACGAAGCCTCGTTGTTGAAGAATCTATAAACGTTACTTTTGATGAGACTAATGTTTGCTCTCAAGTTGTTTTGCCTAGAAAAGATGATGATGATGATATTGAGGGAGGATTGGACTTGTTGCAAATCAATGATACTCCTTCTATAGAGGTTCAAAAGGATGTAGATAGCTCCAATGCTCAAGATCAAGTTGAACCTCCTAAAGCTTGGAAATTCACATCAAACCATCCAAAGGAGCAAATCATTGGGAGTCCTTCAAAAGGAGTTATTACTCGCTCAAAAGCCTTGAGTGAGTGTGGTAATATTGCATTCTTATCTCATATAGAACCTAAAAGGTTAATGATGCTTTAAATGATGAATTTTGGGTTTTGGCTATGCATGAATAATTAAACAATTTTCAAAGAAATAAAGTTTGGAAGTTAGTTCCTAGACCTAACTATGCTAGTGTTATTGGTACAAAATGGGGTTTTAGAAACAAACTTGATGAACATGGCATTGTTACTAGGAATAAAGCTCGTTTGGTTGCCCAAGGATACAATCAAGAGGAGGGCATAGACTATGATGAAACCTTTGCACCGGTTGTAAGGTTGGAATCTATTAGGATGTTTTTGGCATTTGCTAGTTTTAAAAATTTTAAATTATTTCAAATGGATGTTAAAAGTGCCTTCTTAAATAGTTTTATAGAAGGGGAAGTGTATGTTGAGCAACCCCCCGGATTTATAGATCATGCCTTTCCAAATCATGTATACCGGGTACAAAAAGCTTTATATGGGTTGAAACAAGCTCCTAGAGCTTGGTATGCTCGCCTCTCTAGTTTTCTTGTTGAAAATGGTTTTTCAAAAGGAACAATTGATAACACTCTTTTTGTTAGAAAAAGGAAAAATGATTTCATTTTAGTTCAAATATATGTGGATGACATTATTTTCGGTGCTACTAATGAATCCTTGTGCAAGGAATTTTCTAAAGTTATGCAGGATCACTTTGAGATGAGTATGATGGGAGAGCTTACATTCTTTCTCGGGCTCCAAGTCAAGCAAACCAAGGATGGGATCTTCATTTCACAAAGCAAGTATGCGAAGGAATTGGTAAAGAAATTCAAGTTGGAGAATTCTAAGCATGCGCCTACTCCCATGAGCACTAGTGTTAAGCTTGATGCGGATGAAAGTGGTGAAGACGTGGACCAAAAATTATACCGAGGTATGATAGGTAGTCTTCTTTATCTTACCGCTAGTAGACCCGATATTATGTTTAGTGTGTGTGCATGTGCACGTTTTCAAGCATCTCCTAAAGCATCTCATTTAATTACGGTTAAAAGGATCATTAAATATGTTAATGGTACTTTTAATCTTGGTTTGTTTTATCCAAGAAGCACTTCTTTTGATTTATATGGTTTTTGTGATGCCGACTTTGCCGGATGCAAGGTAGATCGTAAGAGTACTAGTGAAACATGCCAATTCTTAGGAAACTCACTTGCTTCTTGGGCTTCCAAGAAACAAAATTGTGTTGCATTGTCCACTACGGAAGCGGAATACATTGCCGTCGGCTTATGTTGTGCTCAAGTTTTATGGATGAAACAAAGTCTAGTTGACTATGATTTGAATTTCTAAAATATTAAAATCTTATGTGATAACACAAGTGCCATAAATATTTCAAAAAATTCGGTTTTGCATTCTAGAACCAAGCATATTGATGTGCGCCATCATTTCTTACGCGATCACGTAGAGAAACAAAATGTATCCCTAGTATTTGTTGACACAAAATCTCAACTAGCGGATATATTCACTAAGCCTCTTGGAGAGGATGATTTTTGTCGCATAAGAAATGGTTTGGGCTTATGCACTATGTGAAAGTTCTACATTGTGTGCTTGTTTAATTGCATTTTGCATTTCTTTTACCCCATTTTTGATGGTGACAAAGGGGGAGAAATATCTCCTCAATTGTTGCATATACTTAGGGGGAGCTCATAGATAGGGGGAGCACCTATCTATAAGTTTTTTTTTTGCTCTTATAATGGTTGGTTGTCATCATCAAAAAAGGGGAGATTGTTAGCCCTTATGTTTTGATGATGTTCTTACAACTATCATTATCGGTACTAATGGCTTATTGAGTGTAAATGTAGTAAATTCATTTATCAAGCTCGTTAGTGTCATTAATGGAGGATGGATGGAATATATGCTACAAAGATGATATCCAAAGGAGGAGGAGGCCAAGAGATGAAGCAACGTTATTTCAAGAACAACAAAGTCATATAAAAGTTTCATCCGATTCAAGCTATATCAAAGCTCAAGTATTGCTTTCAATATGAGGATATTAGCTTTCTTTTATGTTTCTCTCTAGTGCTAGAATGTAGGCAAAGAGTTACTGTGTTTACTTGAAGCTATTGGGACTCACACACTCGTTTTCATATTTAAGCTTTTAAGCGGTTTTCACAAAACCTTATTTTTTATAAGTATGAGGACCTATCTGCAAACTTCTTTTTCCAAATAGTTTGTTTTTAGTATTAAAAACTTTTTACAAAGTTTCATAATTTTCAGAGGTCAAACAAATATTTTGCGAATATTTTAGTCAAGTCAAAAAAACTGTTTCAGCATATATCAGAAAGCGGTCGACCGGACCGGTCGACCGCACATGTCATCTTTTCTTACTGGATTCCAGAGAGGTCGTCGGTCGACCGGTCCGGTCGACCGAAATCTCGATTTTCCCATCGGTCGACCGCGCCGGTCGACCGACAATGTTTCTGTTGGTTTTCTGAGTTTTTGAAGCAGCTCGCGGTCGACCGAATTTTTCGGTCGGTCGACCGACATGATTTTTCGGTCGACCGAAGGTTATTTCGGACGACCGCTCTTTTCTTCAGTCAAGCGCGATTTTTTTAAAACGGTCGTTTTGCCTCGTTTGTTGTGCTTTCACTCATTTGTGCTTGGCTCAGTCTTCTAACCACCTGCAAAGGAGATTATCTTCCTAAATAGGAAGATTAGGTTTTATTTTTAAATGTTTTTAATCTATTCTATAAAACCCCCCCCAAGCTGCTTCTTCTTCCTCAGCCCTACGTTTGAAAACCAGAGAGCTGTTTCTGTTTCCTGAGAAAAAATTTTCAAAATTTGTTTCTCTCTGTTTTTAAGTGTGATTCACATTCCCAGCTTCAGTAAACCTTCTCTTTGCTATAGGGGCTGTGTAAAGAGAGGTTCTTGCATACTTTCTTTTGCTGTGAAGTTGAGATCTTGTGTGAGATCTACTGTGAGGGAGTGATCTGCTGAGATCAAACTGTGTAGTGAGAGAGATCGTGTGGGATCGCTGTGTAGACGAAGTTCCGGCTTCCAAACCGGGTGTGTAGTGGATTTCTCCTCGAGAGTGGGGAGCGGGGACGTAGGCCAGAGGGACGAACCTCGTTAACACATCGCGCGTCAAGGATAACGATTCCTAACCCTCTCTTATTTACTTTGTTTGCATCTATTTACTGTGGATTGCTTGTTGTATGTTTTAAATTGCATATTAGAGCCGGTTGACCCTAATCACCCCCCCTCTAGGGTCCAACAACGTCGTCGACCTATCATACGCTCTGCCACTTCTGACAAACTCAGGTTATTGAGAAGACAATTCTCTCCTATATTTGAATGACTACCCTTCTAATCGCCAGCCGATATCTGGAAGGAGAAGGATGACTCAGCAGTCTATCTGCCCACCCTGTAACCGCCCTCCTGTACAAGAGAAAAAGCCAAAAATCTCAGAGGCTATGAAGGATATAAAGAAGGTATGAAGGGTAAGGGAAGAGGAGGCTGCTCTCTGCCTCTTCTTACACCTTAGCTTTACTCTCCTTTGGAATCCTCTTTTTACATAAAGAGCATTTAATAACTATTAGGTAGGAACCCCCTGCAAGGACCTCAATGGCCCAGGGGCCTCTCAAAAAGCCCTCCTCAAGTTTACCAACTGGCTTGACCGTCGGAGGTACCACGGGAGAAACTAGCATCGTATTCCTACGATTCTTGCATGTGCAGGCTATCAGTCCACCCCGCGCGCTCAGAATCAGGCATAAAGTTAGAGGAGGAGTCGGCCCCAACATTCATCCTCTCCTTCATCCCCACCGTCGCCAGGATTGAAACTACATCCGACTACGGGAAACCCCCATCGACTGTTTGTTCACAAGCATCAACAATATTAATTAAGATGTGATAACTATATTTTATAATAATATTAGAAGAGATTATGATTAAAATGTAATATTTAAAATAGTGAAGGGTAATATTGGCTGTCGAAAGTTTTTTCGAAACTCGTACCTTTAAAGGGAGTATGATTAAGAAATATCAACAAATTTCTTTGCACTTTCATTGATTTTCTTCTTATTAGATTAGATTATATTATTTTAAAGTAATTAATTATATTATATGTTTAATCTTTTTTTCAATTCAGAAATGGTAATAATAATCATAGCACTTTAATCACCTTCAATATGTATGTGCCTTTGTTATTTTCTTCTTATTAGATTAGAATAGATTATTTTAAAGCAATTACTTATATTGTATGTTTAATCTTTTTAGATCACGAAGTTTAATTATACTATTATTATTTAAATAGATATTGTTTGTATAAAAACCAAAAATAATCTCACACATATTTTAGATCTCAATATCAATTGTAATACTTACATATGGGTGTTAGATAAAATAAATTTCATGCATGGGCTTAACTTATATGATCTTACGTTAACCAGATTAGATAAGTTAATTTATTTAACACCCAAACTCTTCCACAAAATCAAAAGATAGTAGAAATGCTATAGCTATATATATCCATAGAACCACAGATATCTTGAAAATGAACAAAAAAATATCTCACAAACAAAAAACATATTAATTACCTACACGCACCCACTATTTTCAAAACCACCTTTCTCCATCTCCATTTATAATATATCCACATACCAAATTAAGCTGCTAGAGTTTCCCCTCACTAACTACACCATTAATTAACTCATCTTGTTTTTTATACTTAAATTGTATAACATTCATTACGATAAGGACTCACATGAGTCATCTACCTGCCTTGAACGCTGAACAAAAAAATAATATACTAGGTCTTATAGTTAGTTAATAATGAGATCCTATCATTATAAACAAATTAAGTAAAAATTAATAATTATTAAGAATATACTATGTTCCTCTAGCTTTTAATACAAACTTGTTAGTTGTTTATTCCTAGCCCCAAGAGATTTTCAAAATTAATCATAGTTTTTTTTCAAAATGTTTAAATAAAACTTATGCCAAATGTAATAATCCATGTTTATAAATTTTAACTCAAAATGAATCTGACTTATTTTATAGTAAGAAAATTAAAAAAATAATTTTGATATTTAACCACGTGCATTGTACGTGCACAAGAACTAGTAGATTATATAAGTATTAGATAACATTCTATCTTGATTAAACTAAGATAATCTCTTACAATATAATACACTTAACATTACTCATGTTAAAAATAAATAAATAGATTTATTTTACATAAAAGATGCAATTCATTCTGCTCTCTATAGTTTGCTCGTAAGACATTAAAATCCGACGTATGTATGTATAAATCTTCGAATCTAATCGGAATCCCAAGTCCGGCAACACTATAACTTGCATATTGAGTTAGAATATTTAAAGGACATCAATAAGAATGACTAAATAAATAGAAATATATTTATCCTCCTCTCCTTCCACTGTCTCAAATTAAATAATTCCAACAAACTTATGTAGTTTGGGGAACAGAGAACCGACCCAGGAAAAAGTCAAGTCACGTGCGGGTAGGTGGCCAAGTGGTAGGTGGCAACATGCTTCAAGAATATTTTGTGATTGTTACTGCTAATCTCCTTGATGTCGCCTCGTGATTATAGCTTTAACCTCTACCTAATTTGACCTACTAATGGTGATTTGCGTCTTCCTCTTAGATTAATACAGATTAAACGAAATGCTATTGTAAACTAGTTAATTTAATTATTACTGGATATTATACACGCGTAATGCACGTGGTTAAATACTATGATTACGTATTTTTGGCTTATTTTCTTAGTAAAATTTGTTCCTCGGTTACACTTTGATAATTTTTGCTCACTTTAATTTAAGTATTTTTGGTTTATTTTCTTACTAAAATTTGTTCCTCGATTACACTTTGATTATTTAGTTATTTGATGTTTGTTTGAATATGCTACACCCAATTTAAATTTTTATATTGACAGTTGAATTATCAGGAGATAAATATAATCTAAAGCCAATTTAATTTTTTATTTTATTTAGATCGGCATGAAACTGAGCTTGACCTGAGGAAGTATAGTGTTATGAAAGTGAAAACACTTGAAAAATTACATTATAAAAGGAAGATGAATAATAAAACCAACGAGCTAAGATGATTGATTTAAAACGAGCTAAAATAAAAGAAAATAGTTAATAAAAAAAATTATAAACTAAAGATTAATGCTAACTCTAGTACACTTTTATATGATAAAAGCATCAACATCGCTAAAAATAGTTTATGAAAATATCTCCTAAAGATTTCTAATTTTACTAAAAAATTAAACTATTCAACAATTCACAAAACATTATCTTTTATTGCTTCTATTTTATTTTTTAGTGAGTTGAGATTAATCATTCTTCATCTTTATCTTTTTCCTGGGTAATTCTAGAATAATGTCTTCATCGTTTACATCAACTGTGATATGAGACTGGAGCATGTTATCTTTCTGTGGGCTTATTCATCTTTTGTCTTCTCGTCTAAATTCACAAAGAAGTTGAATATATTTCTTATGTTCAACACAAAATTATGACAATATAGACTTTGATTTTTTTTCTATTTTAATAAGAATAAATGTTAATTTTATATATATGATTTTTTTGTTTTTAATTTATTACTTAAATAAGGTTAGAAGCTGCCTTTTTTTCTCTGCAATGAATTTTTCTGTTGTGCATCTAATAAGAACTTTTGTTGTGTCATAATGTTATATTTACTTTGTTAGTGTCATTTTCCTTGAGGATATGAACTAAATACATTACATTTTTTTATTATCAATTTGCTTTAGATTATAATATTAATAGTTAATTTTAATATATTTATTTCATGAATAAGGGATATCACTTAACCTTAGTACTACATCATCGATAATTCTACAACATTTATCATTTGGATACTTATTATTAACATATCTATCCACTTTCTTGTTACAGCCTTTGTAAATATAGAACCACTGCTCAATTGTATTATAAATGATAGTTATCGTTACTGTCACGCCCCACTTTCCAAAATACCAGGGAATCGGAACGTGAACAAGCCCGCGACGTATTAGATTGAGAAGAAATATACTCTACTTTTTTTTCTCTTTTCTTTTCTTCTCAATCCAATACGCTAAGCGTCTGGAAATAAGTACAATACGAAGTCACCGGTCCCCGATCACACATAGCAAGAATATAAAGACAATCCAGAATAAAAATAGACATATTATCAATGGTAAATCATCCCAGACATAAAATATGGGTCAAACGTACCCTTATTACAACAACAGTTCAACTAGGAAATAAGAAATACATAGTCCATAATAAAAGAAAATAAAATAACTAAATCGATCATCAAACTAAAGGAAAGTGCGGTAAAAGAGTTTTAATATCCTACTACTACTACAGAAGAAAATCACTACGCTTCAGTTGGTTCTTCTACTCCTTCTGCAAGACACCCCTGTTAAGAATCTTCTAGCTCCTGTACGATTCCGAACTGAGGCTGTCCATCTCCTAAATCTGACGTACACCCAGAAAACAGGAGTACGTCAGCGTGTGGAACACACGGCAAGATCCCCCAAGGCAGCAACAAATACAATAACAGTAATGATAACATATGCGTGGTCAATGCGATAACAAAAATAAAAATAGAACATGTGATGATAGTAATAACGATAGAGGCATGCAACTGGAATACTAATAATCAAAGAATCCAAAAATCAACCAATTAACGAGATCATGCAGGTAGCGATCAGAAACCATCCAAGCAACAAGGTTATACAATAGATGGAATTAATACTTAAAAATCTACAACTCGAGACGTAGTACGTCAAGCGAAATAATCCAAACAAGGAAACCCTCATGTATATATCTGTGACGCCCCTGGGTTCACACACGGCTGCAGTCCGAGGTGAAACCATGGATGTCAAACCTGCCATGCACCACACCGTGCGATAACATGTTTCACCATCACAATCACTATCTCTCTAGTGGAATTAACAATAGGTGTAAGTACAAAGCAAGTAAAAAGTGAATCAGCAATACTGGATGAAATGATAGAACATAATACATCTCATCAACGAAATAAACTGAAGAACATAGTCAAGGTCTGAAATGAAATAAACTGGAGTTCTTACAAGTCTCAATACAGTAAGTCTGAGTAAAGGAAATAAGGCGACACAGCCTTTACAACTTCTAGAATAAACTCTCAAATGTCTGACAACACTACAGTGGAGCTCAAAGAAAATAATACATAGATAATATGAAAAGCTAGACACTAAAGTAGTCCGCTAACCACCTGTGACTCTCCGTGCTCCTGGCTCGTGACCTGAAAGGGGGAGGAACAACGAGCGTCAAAGCGCTAGCGAGCAACATCACAACCAACCCCAATGGATAGGGCTCGTTGTATAAGAAAATACAGTTATCACAGCATACATAAATGTATATAAACAATTGTCCTAATAGAAATGGGTTTAAGAACTTAGGGAATCTCAACACGAGCCTAGGTACGTCGAGCGAAATAATCCAAACAAGGAAACCCTCATGTATATACCTTGTATCTCAAATTAAAAATCCCTAAGTTCCAAACCCGGAGTCTAATACATGAACAATAAAGAAAAGATAACAATCCCATTTCTAATAATAAACACATCTATGTCAAAATCTCGTAGTCGAAATAAGTGTTATGCACAGCTCATGACACTATCATGTCCAACTACATTAAAATGTCATACTCAAATACCCAAATGTATAATATGCTCAAGGTTTAGCAAAAATTGCCCAACACGGGGTCTTTAGTCGCTTATAGTCCAACACGAGGACTTTTGTCGCTTATAGTCCAACACGAGGACTTTAGTCGCTTATAGTCCAACACGAGGACTTTAGTCGCTTATAGTCCAACACGAGGACTTTACGTGAACTATGAAGTTACCACTAGTAATAGAGTGTCCATTCAACTCTTATACGCCTTGCTGTACAAATCCTAAACTTTGTATCAGGAAAAGTCATCTTACATGTATAACATATGAGTTCAATCTATATGTGTGTATACAGCATGTGATTAAACAGAAACACAAAGAAAACAGGAAAATCTCGGATGAGTCGACTCATGCACTCTTATGAGTCGACTCATGCCTCATGGGTCGACTCGTATACTGACGAGTCGACTCAGCAGAAGATAAAAGACAACAGGAAACGACTTTGTGAGTCGACTCATGATTAGTCATGAGTCGACTCAACATGATGAGTCGACTCATGATGAGTCGTGAGTCGACTCACGAGCTGAAATCTGCATTTTTATGAACTGAACTTGTTCTACTCGTTCCACATCTCATTTTTTCAAGTATACATACATCTAGCCTTCATTTTTAGACTATTATACAGTGAGAAAACATATATAGCACATGAAACAAATACTTGCATGTTAACACTAACATTTAAATCCCTAAACATGAAGGACAACATCAAATTAATATAAAAACTCATGTTTTTATTCTTTAAACAAAATTCAAGATCTGGGTTTTCATCAAAACTTGTTGGTGGAAGTTTTAAAATCTGAAACGCGTGATCTTGAACTTTTCACTAGTAAGAACATCATTTTATATTCGAAAATACATCTTAGGCTCAACAAAATTCGTGAAAAACATTTATGAAAACATAAAAACAAGGGAGAGGAGTTTGGCGAGATGTCACTCGCCTTAGATGTGGTGGAAGACTATCCTCTTTGTTGAAATCCAAAAGAAACGCTAAAATCCCCCTTGGAACGCCCCAAAAATCACCAAGAACACCTAGGGTTAGAGAGAGAAGGGAGAGGCTAGGGTTTCTGAGGAGTTCTCTTCTGAAAATGGGTGTTTTCGGGTGTAAAACAATATATAAGAGCCAAAGAAACCCGACCCGAAACCCACAAACCCGAACTAAAAAAAAGCCAGAAAAACCCGATGAGTCGACTCATGACTTATGATGGGTCGACTCATGGTCATGGGTCGACTCATAATTTTTATGAGTCGACTCAGCAGAAGAAAATTGAAACAGGACTCGATTTCATGAGTCGACTTATGACAGGCGTGAGTCGACTCAACCTGATCAGTCGACTCATGACATGTTATGAGTCGACTCATGAACAAAAATCTGCATACTTTGATTTCTTTTGCACACGATTTGCAAACTTGCAACTCATCCTCGTACCTGAGGCATATACACATCCTCATAAGCTCAAAATACTAGATTCCATGCATGACCATGCAATAAAGATATTTATTATTTATTAGATATCATTATTCACTCAAATTCATACTTATGAGTTGTCAAAATCAACGGGGTCTTACAATATCATATGTCTCGAATTGTAAATAATTAAATATTAACCCGATCTATGTATGGAAAGAAATACAACTAATCTACGTCTCACAAGAATCATACTTTGCCAAGAATCTAAGTCATGTAACTAGTCATCCTATAACAGGTCACTGGCTCATATTATCGGATAACTGATAGATCACGATCACAAATATCCCAACTCCTCGGACCCACCCCGGTGACTACACAAACTTCACCGGCGCGAGCCCGGAATGCATAAACATCTCAACTCCTCGGACCCACTCCGGTGACTACATAAACTTCACCGGCGCGAGCCCGTAATACAACCACAATCACAAATATCTCAACACCTCAGACTCACCCCGGTGACTACACAAACTTCACCGGCACGAGCCTAGAATATACAACCACAATCACAATATCTCAATCCTCAGACCCACCCCGGTGACTACACAAACTTCACCGGCGTGAGCCCGGAATATACATCAACAATCATAACCGCTCACATGGACCAAGACTTCTCACCCTAATTCTCGTAATTTCAGGTCAACTACACATGAGGTTCTAGATCCTAACTATGTCATACAGGTCACTATAGTCATGTACTTCTCATGATTCTCAACATGGAATAATAAATGCAGCTATGCTAAGTGTCATTGTCATAAAGTGTGAACATGGATCGTGATCACATGCAAGAACATACGAAAGTAAGGCTACTATTAACAATGCAACGTGAAACTACCAATAACAGATGTTTTGCACACGAAAATTAAAATCTCAGTTATTAATTCTAACAATAGTTTCCTTTAAAATTATCTCTCATTATAAAAATTCTAAAATGATCTTCTTAAAATATATTCTATTATTATTTATGAACAGTAATACTTTTTAATTTATATATGATTTCTATGATATTTTATAAAATAATCTAAAATACTTTTTTTTCTCAAAATACAATTCTTTTAATCATAACAATTATTCAAAAATACTCCATATCCAAAATAAATTATTTTCTCGAAATAATTCCTTTTAAAATATTCTCCTCATTATAAATAATTCTAAAAATACTCTATAAATATATTCTTCCTTTCAAACAACACGAAATTAACCATAAACTATATTTTTGCATACTTATTCATCGTTTCGTAGAATATATTCACCGTAAAATTATCAACAACCACATAATTAATATCATATCAGCACAAACTAATCTACGCACGCACGTAATAAATTCATAATTGAGATAAAAATATAAATTAACGAGACAACGAGCAAGAGGGATCTTGCCTCGGGTAACGTCGAACGAGTCGACGTCGACGTGCAAGTCCTCTGCGAGCGTCAGTGTGACGGTGGCGAGTTCGTCGGAGGAACTTGACGACGAAGGCTGTAGGCGGATCTGAGGAGGCAACGGAGTTGGCGTTCGTTAGGCGGAGCTAAACGGCGAGGAGGTCGGCAACTGTGGACGTTGATGGGTTGGTTGACGACGGCTCAACGACTGCGAGAGGAGGAGATGGGCGGCGCGGATCTAGAGAGGCGGCGCTGCAGGTGGTCGTGGGGAGCGCGGAGGCAGAGGCGGGGCTGTGTGTGACGGTCGGAGGTGAGCTCGAAGGGGGAGCTCGGCTGGCGCTGGGTTCGTGGGTCAGAGGCGGGGACGAGTGCGGGCTTGGCTGGGCGGTGGCGGCGGGTTTGGGGCTTGCCGGCGGTGAAGCGACAGCAAGGCTAGGGCGCGGGTTTGAGCTCGGGTGCGGGGTGAGGGCGGTCAGGTTCGGTGCTTGAGGAAGAAGAAGAAGGAGAGAGGGTGAGTTTTCTTTGGAGGTGAACTGATGAAGAGAGAGAGAGGGGGTACGGTGAATTATTGAAGGGAGAGAGAAAAGGATTTGATTATGTTTCTTTTTTGAATTTTGAAATGAGAGAAAAATGGAAGGATTAATTTTTGGCTGGAGAAAATCATGGGGAGTGATTTGGGGTTGATTGGAAAATTGATTAGGGAGATTATGGTAGGAATTCAAATGAGAGAAAATTAAGGAGAAAGAAGATTATGGGAATATATTTATTTATTTATTCATAATATTTAAAAAAATCATTATAATAATAATTAACCATATAATAACATTAATAAATAATTAACAGTTAAATATTTATATATTTACATATGTACTAATATACTAAGCTCAGGTTTACATTAATAATAACAAGGTCACTAATAGTATTAGCTACCAAAGATTATATATAAAATCATTAAACCATAAATTAATATTTAGCAGAATTAATAAATACAAGACTATATATTTTATTTTATTTATTTTAAAAACTCAAAAAATTTCAGAAATTAGGAAAAGTATTAATAAAATAAAATACAATATTTTAAATACTAGAAAAATTTATTTAAATATGTATTAAAATTTACGGTTGTTACAGTTACCCTAAAGGTGTGATAGTGTGTCTGTATATTGGTAAATTATTCTTAGGTTTAATTGTATGAATTTTAGAGTAGGTTTTATAAGATCATATCTCTTTCGAATGTTATAATAGTTGTATATATTAGTAATTTGAATTTCTGTTGCATTTATAAAGAACCTTTTTTGTCTTGGCAGCTTACTGTGAAAGAGTACTGCATATTAGCTTTAAAATATAATATTTTTTTACGGTGTTATATGGACACTTGCTTGGGTTACTTACTATTCTCTTGTTTCTTCAATAAGTTGTATCTTTATGTTGATATATATTATTGACGCAATTTACGATGACATGCATATCGCCTCTATAAAATTGAGACAGATATAAATGAATTTTATATTTAGTGACATTTAATAAGAATTTTAGTAATGAAATATATTACCTTCATATTTAGAGATCTTGAAATCTAATAGTGTTATAACATAATTATCTTGGATTATGTCTTTAAAAATTGATCATTCATTAGTAGTCATACCCTTAAATAAAGTCACATGTAGGGTCATGATACTATATAAGAAAAAGAAAAAGAAAAAGGATGATTTTTTTTTGCTTACGCAGAGTCATGGCACAATAATATTTCTTTTATCTTCCATGAAGAATGTTTCTTTGATTGGAAAAAAGCTGTTCAATATATTCTTCAGAGGGGATTCAGTCGGTATTTTTTTGATAAATATAACTCATGTTAGTGTTAATTGAAGTAATTTATGGACGTTCCGAATTCCATTTGAAATAAAAACTGCTTGATTCTTTTGAAGGATATCTCTAAATTTTCTAATAATTCTCCATACATAAAAATTTATAACTTTTTACCCTATAAATATCATTACAATTAGAGATCAATATTTATAAATTATAATTAATTAATATTAAGCTATAATAGTTTTCATTAGTTTTTTGCGATTTAGTCTTCTATCAATTAATGATACTTATGTATTTTTGCTGCTCTAACATATTGATAAAATTATATACAATTACTTTAATTTATACAAGAATATCAATTTTTAAACTATCATATATTTTTAAAAAAATTATTCTTTGACTAGATATTTTTAATCTGTTATTATTGCTATTTTTTTACCAGCATCAACTTGACTTTTTTTAGACTCTGAAAAAGGATTGTAAACTTTAAATTATAAGTTACATTTATATATCTTAATAAAAGAATATCAAACAATTACTCTTTTGTTTGCCAAGTTTAAAAATTTTAGATTTTTATTTTGTGTAATTTTAAACTTTTGAGAGTATTTTGTCTAATTTTTAAAACTTTTTGCTTTTTTTGGTAATAATTCATGTAATAAACTAATGCCATGGAGCTATTTTATATATTTTATTAATCTTATTTAAATTATTGAGCTATAGATAGTTCATGAGGTATTAGGATATGATATAACTATAATTAGATAGATTATAATTTAAATTAAATATTTAAAATAGTACAATATAATTTTGACTATTGAAAACTTATCCCAAACTCGTACTTTTAAAGGGAGTATGGTTTTTGTTTTTCTTAATTGTTTTTTATAATTTTGAGAATGACTTTTGTCTTTTTAATTTGTTTGGTGGATTTTGTAAATATCTCATCCATATTATGTACATTTGTAGGTCTGCGCTATTCATGGGTTCGACCTTTGGGGTAGACATTATTTGTCTCATTAATTTATTTGGTTTTTGTATATACACCCTTTATTTTGTAGACATAAATTTGGCATTTAATAATTTTATTTAGATTTATATTTCAATTTAAACTGTATCCTTATCTTTATACTATGTATATCCAATAAGAATTCATCAATTTACTCTTACTTATTGGATTAATATTTAAATTCCGATGGTATATTTGTCTACTGAAAGATTTTCCCGAACTCGTGCTTTTAAAGAGACTAGGTTTTATGCACATACAATGCACGTGGTTAAATACCATGATTAAATATTTTTAATTTATTTTCTTATTAAAATTTATTTTTCAGTTCCACTTCGATTGTTTTTGTTCACTTATATCTTTAAACTTTAGCATTGTGATTATTTTTTTTTTTATGTTTATTTGAATGAGCTACACTAAATTTAAATTTTCATGATTGATAATTAAATTGTTGGAAACAAATATAATCTAAAACTAATTTAAATTTTTATGTTATTTGGACCGACATGAAACAAAGCTTGGTTTGAGAAAGTATAATGTTGTAAAAGTAAAAAATACTTAAAAATAGTGTTATAAAAGAAAGATGAATAATTAAAGCCAATAAGTCAAGATGATTAATTAGCGTGGGCTAGAGCGAAACTAAAGAGAATATGAAGTTTGCTGCTAATCATTCATAAACTTCAGATTAAATCATAAACTAAAGATTAATGATAACTCTAGCACACTTTTATATGAGAAAATCAACCACATAACCATATAAAAATACTTAAAAGAGTTGATGAGAACCCCTTCTTGTAGAACCCCGTAAATTTTTTATAATATTTATATGTGAATTATTAGTAATAAATAATTCTTTTATGATAAATAGCTTGAAATCATTGATGTACATGATAACAAGTTATTTGAGATGATATGAGAGTATGGGTGTGGAGTTTTGTGCGTTGGTTTTGAAAATTAGCAAAACATGCAAGAAAACTAAATTTTTCCAGATCAGTCGACTGATCAGTCGACTGGCTGTATCGGTCAACACATCAGTCGACTGATACGCTGATTTCTAGTTTTTACAGGTTTCGGGTTTGTTTTGTTTTGGTTCGGGTTTGGATCGGGTTTAATGGTTCGTATATATTCTCCTTCACCCGAAATCATCCCCTCTCCTCTTCAGATCAGAGAAACCCTAGCCCCCTCTCTCCTCTCTCAAACCTTAGGGTAGTTCTTGGTGATTTGGGGCGAAATCGGAGGATTTTCGTTGAGATTTTCAGTTTGCAGCGAAAGGAATCACTCCCCCTCAGATCCAGGAGCTCTTCATCACCTCAGAGGCGAGTAACATCTCGCCCAACCTTGTCCCATTCTTTTTAAACGTTTTCAAAGGGTTTTATTGAGATTTCTTTAGCCTAAAACGTATTTTGTGAACAAAGAATGGATTTTTATTGCGTATAACATGTAGATGTGTATTTTTAGTTTGATAAACAACTTACCAACGTTTTGTAAAAAACGAAATCTAGATCTGAAATGTTTTATGAGAGATTTAACATGGGTTTTGTTTTAAAAAGTGTTTTTAAAACATAAATACATATGTTTAGAGTTTTGTTTATGTTTTCGTACATGAAAGTTATGTTTCAGTTAGTTCATACATGTTAATATACGTATGGTACATGCTTGGGATTGATGGGGATGTGTTTAGATCAATTTTGAGGTGAATAACAACCTGTGCAGAGTTTCTGCATGCTATCGGTCGACTGATCAGTCGACCGACGGGTTGAAATTTTAGCGTCAGTCGACTGATCAGTCGACTGACGAGCTGTTTGTGTTTTCTCAGTTCCTCAGTCGACAGATCAGTCGACTGGTGAGCTGAGGCTGTGCTGCCTGAGCTTATCGGTCGACATATGAGTCGACTGACGTCATCAGTCAACACATCAGTCGACTGATGAGGTGTTTTACAGATTCTTGATCTGTTTGAGTTGTTTTTCGGGGTCGCCTCGATGACCTGACACTAGTTCACCATGTTAATGATTTATCTGTACATGTGGGTTGACTTTTGACACAAGTACCGATCCGCACACTGAGGCACGTGTGACATGAGTTTATGTGTATCTTATATGTATACATATCATCGACACTTACACTTTGCGTATTTTATATTTAGTCCTCGTGTTGGACACCCATTCCATTCAGTCCTTGTGTTGGACTTTTATTTCACTCAGTCCTCGTGTTGGACAAGCGTTACCTTTCAGTCCTCGTGTTGGACACCCATTCCATTCAGTCCTCATGTTGGACATTCATTTTACATAGTCCTCGTGTTGGACTATAATCTATAGAAGTCCTCGTGTTGGACTATAATCCATAGAAGTCCTCGTGTTGGATAATAATCCATTTTAGTCCTCGTGTTGGACATTTGCCACTTATTCCATGGGTTTGGAAACCACGGTATCTAGTTCCTGTATCGGACATTTTCTTAACCCTGTATATGACTTTCTCACAGGAGTTTATGACATGACACTTATGTAGATTATGCCATGATAACATGATACTCGTGTAGGCTATGACATGACACGGTATTTATGCTCTGAGATTAGTTGTATTTCTTTTATTATTGTTTCTGTACTAGAACCTCGGGTTTGGTGTTTAGGGATTTACAATTTGAGATACAAGGTATATACATGAGGGTTTCCTTGTTTGGATTATTTCGCTCGACGTACCTATGCTCGTGTTGTAAATTTCTAAATACTCAAACCCTCTTTAGTAAGATCAATGATTTTAGACCTATTATGTATTATCTATATTTTCTTATACAACGAGCCCTGTTCCCTTGGGGTTGGTTGTGATATTGCTCGCTAGCGCTTTGACACTCGTTGTCCCTCCCCCTTTCAGGTAACGAGCCAGGAGCCCGGAGTGTCGCAGGTTGATGGCGACACACTTTAGTGTTCAGCTGTCTATTTTAGCTATGATTTATTTTGGAGTTCCACTGTAGTTTTGTTAGACATTTGAGGGTCTTATTCTAGAATTTGTAAAGGCTGTGAGCCTTATTTCTTCTTGTCGGATATTTGTATTTGAGACTCATTGAGTATTCCAGTTTATCTATTCAGACATTGATCATGTATTTTCTGTATGTTGGATGATGAGATATTAATGTGATCACAATCATTTCATCAGTTATTTCTTATATTATCTTTTACTTGCTTTTGTACCTACACCTGTTGTTGCCTCTACTAGACAGATGTTAATTGTGATGGTGAAACATGTTATTATACGGTGTGGTGCATGGCAGGTTTGACATTCTTGGTTTCACCTTGGACTGCAGCCTTGTGTGAACCCAGGGGCGTCACACTTCTAAATATTCCTGGTTTTACTCAAAAAATTAATCTATTCTATAAAATTCAAAAAATAAATCTTTTATTCTTTATGTTTTATTTTTTTATTAAGTTAAGATCAATCCTTCTTTATATTTATCTTCTTCCTAAGCAATTCTAAAGTTGTGTTTTCGTTGTCTACATTGATTATGATATCAGGTTGGAGCTGGATTTCTTGTGATGTTATTTTTCCATGAGCTCTTTCATCTTCTATCTTCTCGTATGACTTCACAAAGAAGTTAAATATATTTTCAATATTCAACAAAAACTTTTAAAAATACAGACTTTGATTATTTTGTATTTCAATGAGATTAAATGTTAATTTTATATATATAAAATTTTTGTGCTCCTAATTTATTTTTTAAATAAGGTTAGGAGTTATCTCTTTTTTCTCTACAATGAATTTTTTCTAGTGCGCATTCAATAAGAGATTATGTTGTGTTAAATAATTTTACTTTTTTGCTCTGTTTGTGTCATTTTTCACAAGAATCTGAACTAAATAACTGTAATTTCCATTAACAAATTGTCTTAGATTATAATGTTAATATTTAATTTTGATATGTTTATTTCATGAAGAAGGGATATTACTCAACATTGGTATTACATCATCAGTGATTCTGTGGTATTTATCACTTGGACATTCTTAGTAACACTGCTATCCACACTACTAGAAAACTGCAATTTACCGACGGATAAATAGCGACGGAATTTTCCGTCGCTATAACCCTATTATAGCGACGGAATTTTTCGTCGCTATTTAGTCGTCGGTAAATATGTTTTACCGATGGATAATTACGTTTTAGCGACGGAAATTATCCGTCGCTAAAAAGTATAGCCACGGATTATTAGCGGCGGAAATTTCCGTCGCTAATAACATCTTTAGCGACGGAAATTTCCGTCGCTAAAGAAATTCGCTGGGAAAAATTTTTGGGCGCGGGCGCCCAAAAATTTTGAGCTGCCCGCGCCCGTAAAAGACCCCATTCCCCCCCATCTCCCGAATTCCCCCCTCTTTGAATGTTGTCTTAAATTATTATCGATATTGTACATGGTATTTTCAATTTTCAAAATATTATTTTAATTTCTTTTTTTAAAATTTTTAGCCACGGAAATTCCGTCCCTAAAAATACTTTTAGCAACGGAAATTACGTCACTAAAGTATTATTTAGCGACGGAAAACGTGCACGAAATCATATCTGTGCATATTCCAGAAACAATAGCGACGGATTTTCCGTCGCTAATAATTCTTTAGTGACGGATTTTCCGTCGCTAATAATTTTTTTGGTGACGGTTTTTCCGTCGCTATTATTTTTTAATTTTTTATTACTTTAAAATAGCTACCAATTTTCTGTCGCTAATAATCTGTCGCTAATATTTAGCGACGGAAAGTCCGTCGCTAAAAGTCGTTTTAGGCACCCCTATTATAGCGTCGATATTTTAGCGATGGAAATTTATTTTTTTCGTCGCTAAAACTTTTAGCGACGGAAAATCGACCTATAGCGACAGACTTGTCCGTCGCTAAAAGTTCAAATTCCAGCAGTGCCACCTTCTTGTTGTAGCCTTTGCAAGCTAGAACCATGGCTCAACTATATTATAAATGTTAGTTATTTTTATATTATAGGTCCAACAACGTGTTTGTATATTGGTAGAGTACTTTTAAATTTAATTGTGTATATTTTAGAGTAGGTCTTGTAAGAACATGCCTCTTTGAATGTTGTGATGATTGCATATATCAATAGTTTAAATTTGTATTGTATTTGTAAAAAGCCTTGATGGATATGCTTTTATTTTATCAGTTTATTCTGAATGAGTCATGCATATTAGCTTTAAAGTATAATATATTTTTTTATTGTGTTATATGGATGTTTGCTTGGTTTACTTATCATTCTCTTATTTTTTTTTTTCAATAAGTTGTATCTTTGGGTTGATATGTATTGTTAACATAATATACGATGATTTTGTATATTTTCCACACAAATTTAAGACAAATATAATGTGAATTTTATATTTAGTGACTTTTAATAAAAATTTTAGATGTAAAATATGTTACCTTCATATTAAAAGATTTTGAAATCTGACAGTGTTATTACATGTTTTGTTGGACTTTTTATTTTGATGGTGTTTTAACAAATAATTTACGACTAATATTATTTGTCTAGTGTTTGTGTTTTCATATTTATTCTAGACAAACAATACGTTGGAGGTTTGATGGAATAGAGCCTATACGATCATATCCATTGGATGATGGAAGGAATAGTAGAGTGAAGCAATGTAATTCGAGTTAAAGATCCAAATACAAGCTTCATCCGCAAAGTTTACCAATAAGAGCTTATTGAAGATCAAGATCATTGCTTGGTAATTTAGTTTTACGTTTATGCTTTGTGTGTATATACTTCAAGCTCAATATTATACACACATACATGTTTTGTTTATATATATATATAGATAGCTATATATACATATACATGTTTTGGTTTTATAATTTTTAAGTTTAAATATGAAACAAATGAATATAATTAGAAAATGCATACTTGTTTCATGCTTATATGCTTATATATGATTTCATCAATATCAAATTTATTTAGTTCAATGAAATCATATTTATTGTTTTGAAAGTTTGTAAAACATGTATTTTTGTGAAAATATTGAGTTATTGATTTATGAACTTAACAATCAGTATATACATATTTTATTAAATCTATATAATCATTTTACAAAGTTTCAAAACTTGGTTTATATCAAAACATCAAATTTCAAATATATCACATTTTCATGTTTTGGACATTTTTACAAAATGAAGAGATATCTCATTTAGGAGATGTATTTTTTTTTTAAAAAAACTTTTTGTAACATGTTTATTGTTATGTTTATAAACATTTTCCAAAATTTTATATTTTTTAGAATTTATTTGATATTTTTATCAAGCTTTAAAAGTTAATTTTTGGACATGCACAGTCTCTGTGCATGTTCATAAGTCGACTTATCAGAGTTGATAAGTCGACTTATGAACTGCTCTGGAATGTGTGATTTTTCTCTGTCAAGCCGACTTATACAACCTGTCAAGTCGACTTATAGTAAGTCGACTTATGCTTTCTTCCAAGTCGACTTATATGCTGATTTTTTGACTATAACGGCTAGTTATAAGTCGACTTATAAAAAGACATAAGTCGACTTATAACACCATAACGGTTATATTTTCAAATTGTACTGTTTTCAAGGTTTTTTTATCTTTTTGCTGGGTTTTTGTTGTGTTTTGGGGTCTCCTATATATACCCCCTCATACTCAGCTCTATTGATTAACAAGAGAAAAGTTTTAAAAGAGTTTTACAAGTTTGTTTAAGAGTTTTAAAAGTGTGTTTGGTTTGTGAAGAAATTTTCATAAGAGCTTGAGGAGATCATCCCTTAGTGTTTGAGCATTCAACTCTTCTCCCTCTCTCTCTTGTCATCATAGAAAAGTTTTTCTAAACTCATTCTAGCTATTTATTATTTTGATTATAATTTTCATAAGCTAGATTTATATTGAGTTTAATTTATTTTGATTATACTCTTTATTCACACATAACCTATTGAGCTTATTGTATTTTCATACATAGTATAATTTGGTGTTGTGGGTTTGTGACTTAGAGAGTGAGCTTTCATTGTGTTCTCATCCATTCTAGAAAATAAATATTTGTTATATTGAACCTAATTGTGAGGATTCACTTTGTATTGCACAAGTACACCAAGAAAAGTGTAGAGGTGAGAGACGTGGTCGATCTCAAGAGGAGTGGGCTCAGTGGTAAAGCCTAGAGATAGGTCGTAATTCTGAGCACTTGAGGGAGACAAGTGAGAGGCTAACACTTGAGGTGGTAGTTGTGTAGCTACATTGTGAGTGTTTGTGAACGTTGATCGGTGAGCGTTGAAAACTGATATTGTGTGGTGTAAACATTTTCGGGTGAGTGTTGAAAACCCGGTGTGATAGTGGATTTCTCCCCGGTAATTATATCGTGTGTTTGAGTTTTACCTTGGCGTATTATTTGCCATTGCTTATCTCATTCTATTCGCCATTGTCTATTTCTCATTGTTTATATTGCCTACTATCACATTTACATCTTGTGTTTATTTCACCCTTAGTTTATTTATCATTGCATATATTTTGTAGAATATCATTTTTGCTAGGATAACTTATTAATAAGTTTTTAATTAGCATTAAATTAGATTAGATTAGCATAAACCCTATTCACCACCCCTTCCCCCCTCTCTAGGGTTCTTTCCTAGTGGCATTAGGGTCCAACATGTTTATCTTTGATCATGTCTTTAAAAATTGATCATTCATTGGTAATCATATCTCTAAATAAAGTTACTTGTAAAGTCATGCCACTATATAGGAAAAAGAAATTTTTTTACTTACGCTATAGTAACTAAGTATCATGTGTATACCTTCTATCCATTATACTGATTTCCCACATCTTATCTGACTTATTATATCTCGCAACATAGTTGTTCAATGATTTCACTTTAGTTTCTATTGTAAGATTATTTATATGTAATTTTATATTAAGTTTATGACTCCTTTAGTATTTCAAGAATAAAGTATAAAAATTTATAAACGCTTACTAATTTTTCTTGTATCTTTTATGGAAAAAATTTCTTTTTTGATCGGGACAAAGTTGTTCAATATGTGCTTCAAGAGGAACTCAGTTGGTGCTTCTTCGCTAGATATAACTTTTGTCAATGTCACTTCAAATGATTCATGAATGTTTTTGAATTTTAGGTTTATTTACTTCACTTATCCATTTGAAATGAAAATAACTTGATTTTTTAAAAGGATATCTCTGATTTTTTTGATAATTTCTCTATACATAAACTTGTTACTCTATGTCATCTCCAAATGATCTACGATCACATATCATGCTCTTGAGCTATTGCAAAACATGCTTCCAGTTTTGACACATCAAATTCTACGGTGAATTAAGCAGATAATTATATAATGAGATGCTGATTGACAGGCTGTTAAAGGTGAGGTAGGCCTGGGGTTTGAGGGAGGTAAAACGGAGCTCCGAGAGGCTGTCCCTTTGGATCCGTTAACTCTTTGTATTTTTTATCCTATAAATATTATTAACATTAAAGATGAATGTTTATACATTGTAATCAATTAACGCCAACTTATTATATTATAGTCTTTTGTCAGTTTTATATAATTTAGTCTTCTATTAATTAATGTTATTAGGAAAATTATATGTAGTTCCTTAAATTTATATAGCAAAATTAATTTTTAATCTACTATACATTTTTAAAATTTTTTATTCCTTAACTGAATAGTTTAAATTTATTATAATTGTTATTTTTTACCAGTATCAACTTAGACTACTTTTAGATACTGAAAAGGGATGATAAAATTTAAATTGAAAGTTAAATTTATATATCTTAATGAAAGAATATCAAACATTTACTCTTTTATTTGCCAAATTTTAGCCTTTTTGTGATTTTGAACTTTTGAGGGTGTGTTTTGTAATTTTTAAACTTTGGTATCATTTTTTAAAATTTTTAAATTTTATGTTGGGTGGTTGTAATTTTCATATTTTGTGAGTTCAAATGTTAAGATGTTTCTTGCAACTTTGAAATTTTGAGGGTTTTGTTACAATTACTAAAACATTGGGTTTTTTTTTAATTTAAATTTCTAGCAATCTGCTGATAGCTTCTAGATGTGATGTCTACCACTTATAAGTTTTAAAATTTTAGGATTTTTTGAGATTTTTAACTTTTGATGGAGTTTTCGTAATTTTTGCAACTTTGAGATTTTTTTACAATTTTAAATTTTTAAGTGCCTAATGGTAATTTGTGGAATCCATCTATGTTATTTGCAAGTTTTAAAACCTATAACTTTTAGGGTGTATTTTTATAATTTGAACTTTTGAGGTTGTTTCTGCAATTTTAAATTCCTTGGGAGGTTATTGTTAATTTTTTAGACTTTATATTTGTTGTTTTAAGTTTTGAAAAGTCAGCGTGTTTTGGATAATTCTAAACTTTTAAAGATATTTTGTGTAATTTTTAAAATTTTTTGGTTTCTTTGTAATACTTCATGTATTATAATATGTTATCTATGTAGAATTTCTTAATCTTATTTGTTTAGGTTGTTGAGCTATGGGTGGTTCATGTGGAGTTAATATAGGATATAATTAGTATTTGGATAGATTAACATTTAAATAAAACATTCAAAATAATGTTTCACGTAGTTTGTTAAATCTTTTTTTTTAATTGTTTAGCTATTAGGTAGTTCACGTGGAATTAGATAGGATACAATTAGAATTAGAATAGATTAATATTCAAATAAAATATTCAAAAATAGTGAAGGGTAATATTGACCATGGAAAGATTTTCCCGAACTCGTGCTTTTAAAGGGAGTATGATAAGTATATATGATGTAAATTAATCTAATAATTTATTAAAGTAGATAGTTGGCACCGTCTTATAGCTTGTTCTATATTTAGCCAAATTCGTGTCTCGATGAATTTGATGGTTTTGTAGATTTTAGTCCAGTATTTTGATTTTTTAGATCGTTTAGGGTTTTGTTCATTTTGTGCAGAGAAAAATATAGACTATATACTTTATCCATGTAAAGTTTATGATATGCTAATTTATTTATTATTTTTTTGATGGCTGATAATTCATTAACTAAAAAGGCCAATACACAAACACATGAAAAGAAAGGAAAAATGTGAACAATATACTTTATCCATATAAAGCTTATGATATGTTAATTAATTTTTTATTTTTTGACGGCTGGTAATTCATTTAACTAAAAATGCAAATACACAAAACACATGAAAATAAAGGACAATAAGAAGAAAATGGAGAGATACAAGAGGAGAGGACGAGAAGAAACATTTCAAAACGAAATGAACTAATATTACTCTCTGGAGTAAGATGCTATGATCCCTTGAGTTAATCATTAATTTCAGTGTCAAACTACATTATCATAATATCAAAAGATATGAAATGTATATCAAGATTGGCCAAACTGATCATAAAATTGAATACTTGATTAATTAGTGGACAGTAAGAATTCACATAGATAAGACTTTGGAAAGCAAGCGATTACTTAAGATTTTTCAATTAAGAGCATGTACCTTCATAAGCACTTACGTCCTTGGCTTTGTTTTATTAATCCATATACTGAACAACCATCACAAGGGGGGGAGGAAAATCCAATTTCAAACGTGGGTAGTTACAAGATTTTGACAGCTAGGACCCTCCTCATTGTGTGGAAGATGATAATCTAAAAAAACTATATGCATAAGTGACCCCAGAGGTGCCCAACTTTTCTCGCTATGAGACAAATTAAAGATAGCAAGCATAGATTCGACTTTTGTTGTTGTTGAACCTTGTTGCGTTTCTTTGTCGAATTTGTAGCTGCAGTTGAACCTTGTAGGGTTGTAGGTAGGTTGCTAATGTTGTGCCAGTACTAACAAATCACACACCTAGTTTAAGTCCGGGGCTCAAAGCTATTTGTCAAGTTTAATGTTGGACCGAGTTAATGGATTAAGATTACGATTGAGATTAAACTACAAGAAAATCAAGGTTCAGATTAAGATGATAAAAATGTTGATCAAAGGATGTAAATTGACGTCATCCACGTGATAATTCATCCTTTCCAATGTTTTGACTCTAATAAGGCATAAATTTCAGTTCCATGTATTCAAATTTTGTCAGGACCGGATGAACAGCCAGAGGCCCTGTCAATTGAGCCAAGGACCTTGGAAGCTTGGAGGACTGATAGCTCGAGCAGGAACTGGAGATGGCGCATGAGATGAGAATTGTCAGGAACATGTAATAAGCTTGAGAACCTGTCTATTGAGCTGGAGAACAAGGCTGTGTCAATTGAGCTGGAGAATAAGTTTGAGGAAGCTGTAGAACAACTGGAGTACAAGCCTGAGGAGCTGGAGAACAAGCCTGAGGAGCTGGAGAACAAGCCTGAGAACCTGCAGCTTGGAGATCATGGACTGATACGCAAGATTATGGGTCTGATATGCAAAGACTTTATGTACAGGGTCTGTAATAAATGTTCTAGTTAGCTTCAGTTACAACAGTTAACTGATTCTGTTTTTCAGTTTGTGCTTGTGCACGTTTGCTGTGTGCACGTTTGTTTCCTGGTTTCCAGAAACTGAGTCTGTATAAATAGGAAATTGTAAGAATAAAAAATCATCATGAATGATATGAATGAATTAGATTGATTTCTTCTCCTCAACTTAATCTCAATCTCCCTCTTCCTCAAGTCTTCTTCAAACTTCTCTCTAGCAACTTTTCCTTTTCTGTTCTTTACAGGCTCATCATGGCCAGAAACAACAACTTCAGATTCGACAGAAGATTTGGATCCTCTCAATTGGTATCAGAGCAGATCGAAGCTGAAGCCAGAGCTGAAGATTTCCTGGGTAATCAAGAAGAGGGTTTTGTTGGAGAAATGACTCAAGAAGAAAGAATGGTTCGTTTGGAGGATGCTCTCCTTCAACAGAAATCATTCAATCAACAGGTTTCATCAAAGTTTGAAGAAATTTTTTCTCAATTACAGTTCTTGGTTCAAGAAGCCAAGAACTCCAAGAACCCTAATCAGGGAGTAATGGGGATAGAACCAAGAAATGAGCAGCAGAGCTTAGGCTCAGGATCAAGAGAGAATAGGGATGTGTCAAGATCAGGGGTCAGGAATCCAAACAGGAGGGATCAGGAGCACACCCACATCTCTCAAAACCAAGGAGATGATGAATTCACTGAGGGATTCAGACCAATTTACAGTTTTGGGTCCTGGGGAGGCGAAAATGGCGATGAATCAGATGATAATTTGGAAGATGATGTTGAAACTCATCAATCTGAGATCAAGAAGCCTGTCTATTTGAAGGGTGACTTCTTTGACACTCTCCAATCTTCCCCAGCCTCTCCAAACTCAACTCAGATTTCTTCTTCCAAGAAAACCCAACAAAGGTGTTTGACGAAATGCCTCACTAAGCCGTTGAGATCCATCAAGAAACTGCAGGGGTTTTTGAGGCGTTCACGGAGGAATCGATCGCCTAAAGTAGATGTTGATCTCTCTCCAACATCTGATGCAAGGAAGAAGAAGATGAAGAAGCCGCCATCTTCTCGTCTCCACCGATCTCCAACATTTGATGCAAGGAAGAAGAAGACGAAGAAGTCACAATCTTCTCGTTTCCACCGAAAGCCAAAACTCAAGAAACCGCCATGGCCAACCTCAAGCAAGAGGAAGCCAAAGCTTAAGAACCCACCGTGGCCAATCCTAAGCAAGAAGAAGAAGAACAACAAATGGGAGAACAGCTCCTGGCAAAGGAAGTTGATCGTGCAGAAGCGGAGAGCGTCCATGAATGATTTTGACAGGTTCAAGGTCAAAGTGAAGATGAAGGCAGAAATTGTTGATATATGTTACCCGCCAATATGTCAGAGCTCATGTAGCTATGACTTCGAAGTGGAAAAATGTGTAACACTATCATCTAAGAAAGAAGAACCTCCAAATCCTTTTGACAGGAATTCGAGCCCAGAGGGAAACTTGTTCCTAGAGGAGAAGGATAAATTTTTTGCACGCACTAGAGTTGATCCAGAACTCGATAAAATGTTAAAAGAGAGGATCAGATGGGGTGATCGTATGGTGCATTTGGTCAAGAACTCAGAGCTTGTCTTGGGAGATCTTGGTATTGACGAGAAGATGAAAGAATCAGGTGGCAGCAGCCCGGGCTGCAGGCAGAGGAGAGGAGAGGGTGTCATCCATCCTTTGAAAGTTTATCTCGAAGACCTTTACAATGGAACTTCAAGGAAGATCGTCCTCTCTAGAAATGTTATCTGCTCAAAATACAAGGGGAAGGGATCCAAATCTGGCGCTTCAATGAAATGCCCAGGTTGCCAAGGCTCTGGCATGAAGGTATCCATTCGTCAGTTGGGTCCTGGCATGATCCAGCAGATGCAGCATCCTTGTAATGAAAGTAAAGGAACCGGGGAGACGATTAATGACAAGGACAGGTGCCCACAGCGCAAAAGGGAAAAAGTTGTGCAAGAGAGGAAAGTGTTGGAGGTGGTGGTGGAGAAAAGGATGCAGAATGGTCAGAGGATCACTTTCCCTAGAGAAGCAGATGAAGCGCCTGATTGCGTCACATGTGACATTGTGTTTGTCCTCCAGCAGAAAGATCATCCCAAGTTCAAGAGAAAGGGCGTCGACCTCTTCTATGAGCATACTCTCTCTTTGACTGAGGCTCCCTGTGGCTTCCAGTTTGTGCTGACACATCTTGATAACCGGCAGCTGCTCATTAAGACTAATCCTGGCGAGGTTGTCAAGCTAGATCAATTCAAAGCCATCGATGACGAAGGAGTGCCAATGTACCAGAGGCCGTTCATGAGAGGAAAACTATACCTTCACTTCACCGTTGACCTCCAGGATTTCCTCTCTCCTGAGCAGTGCAAGGTGACCGAGGTTGTGCTTCCTCCGAGAACTTCATCTCAGCTCACCGACATGGAGCTTGATGAATGCGAGGAGTTCAGTTTTGAGGTAGTTGGAGGTTTGTTGGAGACTGTAAGGTTTCCTACAGTGGACCTTGAGACAAGGTCCAATTTAAGGGGAGGGAATTGTCAGGACCGGATGAACAGCCAGAGGCCCTGTCAATTGAGCCAAGGACCTTGGAAGCTTGGAGGACTGATAGCTCGAGCAGGAACTGGAGATGGCGCATGAGATGAGAATTGTCAGGAACATGTAATAAGCTTGAGAACCTGTCTATTGAGCTGGAGAACAAGGCTGTGTCAATTGAGCTGGAGAATAAGTTTGAGGAAGCTGTAGAACAACTGGAGTACAAGCCTGAGGAGCTGGAGAACAAGCCTGAGGAGCTGGAGAACAAGCCTGAGAACCTGCAGCTTAGAGATCATGGACTGATACGCAAGATTATGGGTCTGATATGCAAAGACTTTATGTACAGGGTCTGTAATAAATGTTCTAGTTAGCTTCAGTTACAACAGTTAACTGATTCTGTTTTTCAGTTTGTGCTTGTGCACGTTTGCTGTGTGCACGTTTGTTTCCTGGTTTCCAAAAACTGAGTCTGTATAAATAGGAAATTGTAAGAATAAAAAATCATCATGAATGATATGAATGAATTAGATTGATTTCTTCTCCTCAACTTAATCTCAATCTCCCTCTTCCTCAAGTCTTCTTCAAACTTCTCTCTAGCAACTTTTCCTTTTCTGTTCTTTACAGGCTCATCATGGCCAGAAACAACAACTTCAGATTCGACAGAAGATTTGGATCCTCTCAAATTTGCTCTGTTTTCCTTAGCTATTTTAAGGATAACGATTATCGAAGAAGACATCTTAATTAAACTAAGTAAATAAATTCACCGTTGCGTGATCTTCAACGTGTTTCATCAGGTCTTTTATAACTTCCCTCTTGATTTAAACCTCTTTCAACGTGGTACTTCATCCTTTCTAATGTTGCAATTACTCTATTAGCTTGCTTTTTCTCAAAGTTAATTACAATTGTTTGCTTAATGCTTAAATAACATTTAATATATAAATGATACGAGTCGTCGAACGAGCACATTTGATCGCGGAATTATCAAATGTGAGTTTTGAGAAGAAAACAGTAAAACACACAAAATAATTCAATTGGTGAAGGAAAATACTGTTAGTCGCCCCAGCCAACCCCGGCCACTTTATTTGACAAAGAGAGAATCAATGGTCGCTTTTGTTGAGAAAAAAATGTGGGTCCCACAATAATTATTATTAAGTAGCGGGTCTCACTAATAATATTTTATTTGTGCATAGTATTTCCCAAACACTATAAATAGGTCCTAAACTCTTTAAAAAAATTTATCCCAGAAACAACTCCTTCCATAGAAGAGTAAGAGAGAAAACATAGAGATAGTTTGTCAGAGTTTTTGGAATGTATCTTGATCAAGAAAGAGTGTTCTCTTTGATCCAATTCTTTTAGAATATAAAAGAACTGGGCGTCGTCGTCGCATCGTGGAGTAGCTCTGTAGGAATGAACCACGTATATTTGTGAGTACTGTGATTGATTTTGTGCCTTTATTCTGTGTATTGTGTCTTCGTTCAAGACATTCTTATTGGTGTGCATCTTAACATTTGGTATCAGAGCCTGACTTAGAATATATATATCTACTTATCGTATGCTCTGTGGCTGCCACAAAAAGTGGATCCTTCACATCAGAAAATAAGTTAGATTATTATTTACTCTTTTAAGGCACTAGGCACTATTCACGAATATAACACTATTCACCAATATGTTAATATTTACAAGTACTATTTTTATTCACAAATACGGTCCGGGAAAGATGTAATCTTTTGTCATGAGATCTACAGTTGAAGACAACAAGCTTCGAATTAAGAAATTTGACGGCCAAAATTTTAAGTATTAGAGGATGCAAATAGAAGACTATTTGTACCAGAATGATCTCTTCCTACCCCTCCAAGGAGAGGCAAAAAATCTGAAAAAATGGATGACGATAAGTGAAATGTGCTCGATCGTAAAGCACTTGCCACCATCAGGCTCAACATTCACCAACACGTGACTCACAACGTCTCGCATGCGACCACCACCAAGGAGTTGATAGAGGCCTAGAGGCGCTGTATGAGAAGCCGTCTACTTCAAATAAGGTGTACCTAATGAAGAAGTTGTTCAATCTAAAGATGCAGCAAGGAGCTCACGTGGCAGACTTCTCGAATGAATTTCAGGCTGTGGTGCAAACATCTTGTTGCAATAGATCTCAAGTTCGATAATAAAATCCAAGCTCTTCTGCTACTTTCTTATCTACCAGATTCATGGGAGAATATGGTGATGGCGGTGAGCAACGCCAATGGCAATGACAAGATGAAGCTTGACAAAGTGATTGGGATAATTATAGATAAAGAATCTCGTCGCAAAGTCTCAGGAGCTGAGGCCTCTAGCAGTGGGAGTACTCTACATGTTGAGGCACGAGGGCGTATGCAAAAGAAGGGCGGGGACAACGAGGCCAATCAAAATCCAAAGGGAAGTCTAAAGGGCCAAACCTGAATGGTTATGGTGAGAGAAGTGCTTTAGATGCGGAAAAAGGATCCTTTTGCACGGGACTGCTGAGTTTCTATTCCAGCATCAGCAGAGGATGATCGGGCTGACGGTGCAACCAATCTCATACACAAGACGGATTCGGATGCGCTTCTCCTATCCCTAGAAGACAAAAGTGATGCGTGGGTCATCGACTCTGGCTCATTTTTCCATGCAACCTCGCCTTTCATCGTTCGTGAAGAAGGACTTGGGGACAGTCTATCTTGGTGACGATCAACCTTGTAAGGTTTTCGGGAAGGAAAATTGTACCCTAAAGATGGAGGACGAGACCACCTTGATGCTTAACAACGTTCGACATGTACCGGATCTCAGGCGAAATCTTATATTAGTCGGGCAACTGACTGACTCTGGTTACAGAGTATCCTTTGAGCAGAGAAGCCGGAAGGTGTCCAAGGGTGCCCTGGTGGTGGCACACGACAAACGCGAGTGGTCTCTCTACATCACCAATAAGAAGATCGACCGCTTGCTTGCCGCAGGACAAACATCATCATCATCATCCGTCGACTGCATGAGTTAACATTGACGACTTGGCCACATGAGTGAGAAGGGGATGCAGATTATGACCACGGAGAAAGGCTTCCAGGCCTGAGCAAGATCGTTCTGACTTTCTACAAGGTCTGCATCCTAGGCAAACAAAAGAAGCTGAGCTTCAACAAGATCGGACCGGCTCTAAAATTACAAAAATTCGAGTTGGTGCACACCGATGTGTGGGGACCTGCGCAAGTCCCATCTGTTGGCAACTCTCTTTACTTTGTCACTTTTATTGATGATGATACTAGAAAATTATGGGTGTTCTTCTTAAAGCACAAGTCAGATGTTTTTATCATTTTTAAGAAGTGGCTTGCCTGTGTAGAGAACGAAACAGGCAATAAGCTAAAGTACCTAAAATCTGATAATAGAGGCGAGTATTGTAGCCAGGAGTTCGAGAACTTCTGCTCATTCCATGGGGTTAGGAGACTGAAGATCGTCCCAAGCACACCTCAGCCTAATAGAGTGACAGAACATATGAATCACACAATCTTGGAGCGCGCCAGAAGTATGAGGATCCACTCCGGATTGCCCAAGAGTTTTTGGATCGAAGCTATCAATACTGCTACATACTTAATCAACCGTAAGCCATCCGTGGCTCTCAGTTATAGGATACCTGAGGAGACTTGGACCAGAAAGAAGTTGAAGCTAGGACACTTACGAGTATTTGGTTGTGACACATGTCATGACCAATTCTGCAGACCGGTCAAAGATTGATCCAAAGCAAAGAAGATCTCTTTCATCGGCTATGGAGGAGATGACTATGAATACTATTTCTGGGATCACGATGCGCGTAAGGTGGTGCGCAGTCATAGCGTCGTGTTCCATGAGAATGCGATGTACAAGACCAAAGAGGTGAGTGGGAGTCAGCTATCTCCCCCTCTTTTCCCAGATATTACTGACAGTGAGGATGGTGGTGAGATACCAATTAGCATGGAAGATAGAGACCAAGAGAACATGCCGAATGCACAGTAACAGGGTTCAGCAAAATTACCGATCATAATTCGTAAAGCTCTAAGAAATCTGAGGGTACCAGAGAGGTACCTTTCCACCATAAATTATCTTCTCCTAACTGACAGTGGTGAACCAGAGAGCTATGAGGAGGTACAGCAGACCGACAAAGCTCGGGGTGAGTGGGAGTCTGCCATGGAGGAAGAAATGAAATCCTTGATGAAGAATGGGACTTGGGAGCTCGTAAATCTTCCAAGAGTGCGAAAGACTCTTCACAATCGGTGGATATTATTGGGTCAAGGATGAAGCCGATGGACGGAGATGCTACAAGGCGAGGCTTATAGTGAAGGGCTATGTGCAGAAAGCAGGGATAGACTATTCTGATGTTTTCACTCCCTTCGTCAAGTTGACCATGATCCAGACTGTGTTGAGCATTATGGCAGTTCGAGATCTCCATCTATAGTAGAAGGATGTGAAGACGATATTCCTTCATGAAGATTTGGAGGAAGAGATCTATATGCATCAACCAGTGGGCTTCGAGGAACGAGGCAGGGAGGGCCTGTGTGTCGCCTGCGTAAGAGCTTGTATGGCCTGAAGCAAGCTCCGCGACAATGGTACATGAAGTTTGAGAACTTTATGGAGGAGAACGGTTTTCTCAAATGTGACACAGACCACTGCTACTTCATCAAGAGGTATGACGAATCCTATGTGATACTCTTGATTTATGTTGATGACATGTTGATTGTTGGGCCCGACTTGGCCCGCATTGAGAAACTCAAGGGGCGTCTCTCCGAGTACTTCGAGATGAAGGATCTGGGTCCAGCAAACCAAATTCTTAGAATGTGGATCATCAAAGACAGATCAGCATAAAGGCTAAGGCTGTCTCTGTAATGACCAAGAATTTTCGATACTAGTTAAAGTAATTTTTTGATATTTTAAAATATTTAATTATTATTTTTTAAAAGAATATTTGTATTTTTTTTTGATTTGTTAGACTTTTCTACGATTTAAAAAAACCAATTTTTATATTTATTTAAATATTTATAAATTAACTTAGTGCAGTAAAAAATTCTGAAATTAATTTATTATGTTATCTATACTATTACGTATCATTTTGAATAATACATTGTATTATTTTTACCATTACATATTATTTCATATAATATATTGTATTATTAATTATGTATTATTTATATAATTTGTTGTATTATTTCTACTGTTGTATACTATCGATTGTATCAGTACAACTGATACGTTTTATTGTGTAGATAATTCTTTCATAATTATTTGTTTTTAAATATAAGTAAATATGTTTTTTCTTGATTATTCTCGTTTAATTGTACAATATATGTATTATTATGATAATTGCGTATAAGTGTTGTATTAATACAACCGGTACATTTTTATTTATAGATAATTATTCTATAATTATTTTGATTTTTAAATATTAATAATTATTTATTTTAATTAATTTTTGTTTTAAATACCTAACACTAACCCTTATATATATATATATATATATATATATATATATATATATATATATCGTAA
>BQKN01064356.1:259750-272522 GCA_022839385.1 Asparagus kiusianus | reverse complement strand
TATATATATATATATATATCGTAACCCAAAACCCTCCCCTGTTCACAAACGTAGCCGCCACCCAAAATTTTCTCTCTCCTCCCTCTGCTCTCTCTCTTTCTCAGATCCCACAGCCTCGACCGTGGCTCCGACCATCCCCATCGGCCCCCTCTCTCTCCGCGGCTGCTCCCTTTCGACGACCCAGCCCGCCTTCCCTCCTCTACGCCTTTTGCCCTCCTCCGCGGGAGTCTGAGCTCCCCGCCTCCGAGCTCCACCCGACGAATCCCTTGTCCACGAGCTCCACCACAACCCCGACCCCCTACAGATCTGCCCTCCTCTCTCCTCACCGCTGTGTTCAGCAGCTGCCCAGATCTGCCACTGCCGCATCACCTTCCCCTCTTCCACCGCGACCACCGCAGCCGCTCATCCCTTGTCCACCCCAAGCCGTCAACCGTGACCTCCGTCCTCCTCTCTCCCCAGCCCGCGTCGCCCAGCACCCCGACCCACGCCCAGTCCTCCGCATCAGCCCGGTTGAACCCCCTCTCGAGCTTGTCGTCACCATGCCAACCATCTCCAGCGCCTCACCGACCGCCCCGATGACAAGCCAGCAGCCCCGTCCATCTCCTCCCCTCGCTACACCATGACCCTGACACCTAAGCCTCCCCCATTGCGCCCCTTGATAGTCACCGTCAGTCATGGGCTTGTAACTCCAGCTGACACGCCAAACCAGATCCAGCCTTCCTCAACCCTCGCTCGATCTGACACAATCGCGCCTTGCCACTTAGACCCGCACCCCAACATCGCCGCTCGTCCGACCGAGCCACGTCGCCTCGACCAGCAGCCCTCCATCTCGAGCTTAGTCCATGTCGCCACTAACAACACTGCCACCTCCGATCATATCCGACGCAACTCCAGCCGTGCCCGAGCGCCTCCTCGCCGCTCGTCGTCAACGGCCCCCCGTAGTTTCGCGCGTCGCTTTGTTCAACAATATCCCGAGGCAAGATCCCGCTTCCCTTGATTTGATTTTCTATTATTTATATCTGTTAGTAATTGATTGCATGGATTAGACTATGATATGTTATTACCTACGTGAGTTTGTTGATGAACGCTATTAATTAAGAGATGCTTTTAATAAAAGAAATAATTTTTAGATTTACTTTAAAATTATTATTATAAGAAAAGAAGTTGATTTTGGAAAAGTGGTTAGTTTTGGATTAATATAATGAGAAAGAATTTTTGGAATTAATAAATTTATGATCATGACGATTGAAAACTATGATATTTCATGTGTAAAACAATCACGGTTTTCAATTTCCTTTTTGACATAGTTATATTAGATGTTATTTAGTTGCTGATAATTTTATGAATAGTTTAGAAGTTCGAATAACAAAATATTAATGAAACTGGATTGCATGTATGATTTTACTGTTCATAATTACATTTTATGTTTTACGATTTATTTTAATGCATTTGACTTGTCATCATTAGATTTATTTACTGTTTCTTGCTATATTTTGAGAACGAATAGTAGTTCATGATTTAGTGGCTTTGTGCGTCATGAACAGACCTAATGACATGTGTGAGTGTGTTGACTGAAATTAGGTGGTGAACCCGAGTTTTAATAGGGATTTGATTGTTAACTTAGAAAGAATGAGAAGAGTTGGGATGAGAAAGTCTTAGTTCGCATGATCGAATGTGATTGTTGACTTACCTTCCAGGCTCGCACCAATGACATGTTTCATCCTGGGGTTGGTTTGTTAGACCAAATGACATGTTTTACCACTTGGGTCCGTGATCTGTTTCGTCACCTGAGCTTTGCCTGAGTCCGGACCAGGCCGAGATCAGATTGCGTGTAATCCTCTAGCCGCCTCTTACGCGGGATTGGATGCGCGTAGGGGATTATGAACAGTCAGACTTCCAGTAATGCGAACTTGGACCTATTTGAGAGGTAGACCAGTGAGTTTAGGATGGTTAGTATTCGACCCGGTTACCGTATGCAGTTAGCTTTATGTTTATCATGTTTTAGTAGTGAATTTGCATGTTGATCTTGTTGGATTTCTAGTTGCATGTTTCTTTGTCATTTCTGTTGTTGGATCATTTTTCGTATTGGGTTTTCGCTTGTTCTTTTCTTTATTTCGTGGGGTCTTGTAGTGTGCCATGCACGGTGACGTACACATATTTTCTCTGGTGTACGTCAGACTTAGAGGAAGAACATGTCCAGCTTGGAGATGTGCCAAAGTCAGGATATTCTTAGCATGAATGCCTTGCAGACAGAGTTGAAGAATAAATCGAAGCTCAGTTATCTTTTCTTAGTTGATGGTTCTAGTCGCTTTTATAGTATTCCTTTCTATTATCGTTGAATGATGTATTTTATATTTCTTCAGTATTCATTTGTTCAGTTCTGTATAAGGGCATGTAGACCTGAATATTATGTCTTGGATGATATTTATTTATGATTTGTATTATTTTATTCTGTATTGTTCATTATATTATTGCTAACTGTAATCAGGGACCTGTGCCTTTGCATTTATTTCTTGACGCTTAGCGTATTAGGTTGAGGAGAAATGTTTATTTTTATTTATTCTCCTTAATCTAATATGTCACAGGCTTGTTCATGTTCTGATTCCTGGGTATTTTAGGAAGCGGGTCGTGACAGGCTCAGAAAGCCTACATTGAGAAGATTCTTGAAAAGTTTGGCATGGAGAAAGCTAAACCGGTGAGCTCACTGTTTACGAGTCATTTCAAGCTATCGAAGACCCAAGCACTAGAGACTGCTGAAGAGCACGAGTTCATAGCCAACATACCATACCCATCTGCCGTCGGGAGTTTGATGTATGCGATGGTGTGCACGAGGTCAGATATTATACAAAGAGTGGGAGTTGTGAGCCGCTTCATGAGCAATCCAGGGAAACAACACTGGGGTGCGGTCAAGTGGCTTCTACGCTACTTGAGAAGCTCGTCCGACCATTGTCTTAAGTATGGCGGGGCAGATTTGCAGCTAGAGGGCTTTTGTGGTGCAGACTATACCGGCGATATAGACTTGAGAAGGAGTACGAGCAGCTACATCTTCATCTTGAGTGGTGGAGCGATAAGTTAGAGATCAAAGTTATAGGATATTATGACAATGTCAACAACCAAAGTGGAGTACGTGTCTGCAATAGAGGCGGCAAAGGAGTTGTTATAGTTGAAAGTTTTTCTTCTCGGGCTTGGGGTAAGCTTTAAAGAATACTTCATCCACTGCGATAGTCAGAGTGTCATTCACTTGTCTAAGAACGACGCATTCTATTCTCGGACCAAGCATGTTGACGTGAAGCACCATGCCATACGAAGATGGAAGCAGGAACGAGTTCAAGCTTGTAAAGATTGATACGAGATACAATCCAGCCGATATGCTGACCAAACCAGATTCGCTCGAGAAAGTGAGGCTATATGCAGCTTCATATGGCATCCGTTGAGAATGTTGAGGATCGTGCAAAACGCTAAAGATACAAGATATTCGGATGATGCAATCAAGAATGGTATGAAGATATGATTGAAACTCAATCAAATCTTCAAGTGGGAGATTGTCAGCCGTCCCAACCAACCCCAGCCACTTTATTTGACAAAGAGAGAATCGATGGCCGCTTTTGTTAAGAAAAGAAAAAAGGATATGGGTCCCATAATAAATTATTATTAAGTGGTGGGTCGCACTAATAATATTTTATTAATTTGTGCATAATATTTCCCAAACATTATAAATAGGGCCTAAACTCTTCAAGAAAATTTATCCTAGAAATAACTCCTCTCATAGAAGAGTAAGAGAGAAAACATAGAGAGAGTTTGTGAGAGTTCTTGGAGTGTATCTTGATCAAGAGAGTGTGTTCTCTTTGATCCAATTCTTTTGCAATATAAAAGAGCTGGACGTTGTCGTTGCACCGTGGAGTAGCTCTGAAGGAGCAAGCCATGTATATCTGTGAGTACTGTGATTGATTTTGTAACTTTATTCTGTATATCGCGTCTCCGTTTGAGACATTCTTATTGGTGTGTATCTTAACAAATACCTTCTCTAGATTATGAAGAATAAAATATTATAAAATCTCTCTCTCACAATCCCTCTAGAATAAAGAACAACTTCTCTATTCTCTTTAAACTCTAATCTGATGTTTAAAAACCCTAAATAATCCATATTTATATGTCAAACAATATGGATGACAAAATCGTAAATAACCAAGTCCAATATAACTTGGAATTCACGTCAAACAGGAGTCCAGTACGGCCTAGGAAACCCGTTGGTCGACCGGCATGCCTCTATCGATCGACCGGCCAGAGACAAGTTTTTCTGCCCTGTAGCCATGTCCGTTTTCGATCGACCGATGCTGATCATTCGGTCGAACGGTGTTGCTTCCTCGGTCGACTGATTCTGGTCGTGCGATCGACCGGCCAGAGTGCTTCGTCAGCTTCCTATTTTCTTGTCGTTTTCTTAACTTTGACTATTTTTGCCGCCACCAACGGCTCCATCCACGCTTCTATTCTCAAGCTCCCATGAGGATCGCTAAGTTTCTGAAACAGAGAAAAGATACACCCGTATCAATAAAACTTTAAAGCTAAATAAAGGTCATTAGTCCTTCATTATGTCTAACGATAAGAAGCTCAAGTAAGTTATCCCTCCCTTGAGATAAGCTAGACGAGACCTCTCTACATTCTCCTTCGGGCTTAGCCCTATCCTAACAAGCTTGTTCTTTTTTGACAGTAAAACCCTATGTACTAGGAGCATTATTAGCATCGATAGAGAAAACCACTTTATTATATACTAGTAGCTATTGACTTTCTTTCCTCACCTCGAGTGCGGTAGCAGAGTTCATTTATACAATAATTATTTCACAATCTCACCTTCAACTCGGTAGCTACTTTAAGTTGTGTCATGACTCCAAGTGCAAACTCGACGGGACTTGCTATTAGAATTCTTATCACTAGATATAATTAGTAGATAGACCCATTAACTAGCTCAATTACTGCAGTTAACAGAACATTTGTAGTTCTACTTGTACAGATAGATGCTCCTCCTTGACTCTTTTTTGGAAAAGTAATACAGGTCTATCTGGGCATACAGTATAAGAAGTTTATCTACACCGATAGGTTACAAGGAGTCTATTCGTAATTAAACCCTTTTATTTGTTCCTTCATTATATATAATGAGAAATTGGTGGTACTCTGAAAGGTATCAAACAATATCACTTAAACGCATAAAATAATGATACGTGTCATATGTTATTTTAATGTTAAATTAGAATACTTATATGATGGGTATTTTTTTTATCCATAATTAGAATCCACATCAAATTAAATCTATCCAAAATTACAAATTTTTTTATAATAAAAAACTTGGTAATCTTAATCAATGACACACTAGTATATTATTTTAATATTAAATTAGAATTATTATATGATGGGTATTTTCTATCCATAATTAGAATTCTTATTAAATTAAATCATATCCAAAATTAGAAAATTCAAATTATAATAAAATATTTGGTAATCTTAATCAAATCATAATTATCCATAATTAAAAAAAATAAATAATCATATTTTTAACTTGCTTTAATTATCCATGATTAAAAAAAATCTAATAATCACATTTTTAATTCCTTTTTGTTTTATATATATAAAGGAGGGATTAATGGTTTACTATTAGCCTTACAATTCAAAATTTGTCACACGTATCTCCTTAATTTTTTTAAAAGATAAATTTTATTAAATCTTCAATAAGTTTAGTCATTTGGCATTAAGCCTGCAAATTCCTAAAGTTGTCGATAAGTATTAGAATTTTTAGAAAATCAAGAAAACATTTTAATTTCTTGCACTTAACCCTATAATGGCATTACTCCATTATTTCACACTGACAAACAGTATCACTCAAGGCCAATATATATCTCTTAAGTCAATCATATTTGCAAATTAACCTATAAATTATAAACAATTACTAAAAATATATACATTACAAATAGCCCTTTGGTAAATATGAAAGTACAAACTAACCCCTTAAAATTTTGAAAATGACAAAAATCCCTTTAAATGCTAAAAAATACGAAGATTCCTCACAAAAATTTAAAAATTACAAACCACTTCTTTAAATTATAAAAATATAGACAACCTCCTGAAAACTCTGAAAACTACAAACAGATCCCTAAAAATATCTAAAACTCTAAAAAGGCCTCTAAAATATCTAAAAATTGTAAGAAAAGCCTAAAAAAAAAAAAACAAGGAAGTACCCATAAATAAAAAAGAAATTCATAGAGAAAAAAATATTTTAGTACAATATAAATTTTTTAATGGAAGTAATTTTAATGTTTAGAACCATAAATAAAAATGAAATTCAAAGAGAACAAAAAAAAATAGATATACAAATAATAATAATAAAATCAAATCAACCCGGCGAGGACGGGCATAATGCTTGATAAGAAATCCGATCGAGAAGATATCACGCTCGTCATTAGTCCTTCACGCAATTCGTAAGGTATGATGCAATCCATGATAAGTGATACCTATTTTTTTCCCCTTGCTTGACAAATAATTATTTCAATTAGACCTCATCTAGGCTCGGACTCATCCAAACCAGGGCGTAGGACGAGACTCCCAACTGTCAACGACTCGGATTAATACAAAGAAAGCCCCACATTTTGCTTAAAACTGCGGCAATTTGCATCAATTGCTCCGCGGGAGGAGCATAGAGCCAAGTGATCAAACAACCTTACCATATTAAAATGAGAACTAGTTCAAAGGCCAAGGAGGGAAATATTATAACAGTTTATTAAGTAAAAGGATCTAATAAGAAATTTGCGTGTGCATTGTCGACTTGCCTCATCGATGAGCGGTTTCAAGTTTTTTTTAATGTGCTTGAGAGAGATAAGTGTGAGAATATTGATATCATTAGTCTACTTGGCTTTTCATAGTGCCAAGTGGCACAATGGACTAGTTGCCTACCCCCAAACCCAAAACCCCACACACGCACGCACACGCAAAAATAAATAAATAAATAAATAAATAAATATGGGTTTAATGGTTTTGTGTATAGCTAAATCAAAGAAAAAATTCTTAAGGATCCAAAATATGGGACCATTAATAGAGAGGACAAGTGTGGTGTCCCCCTCCTATTCGATAATGAGTTGGCCATTGGCCAACTCATTATCCAATAGGAGGGGGACACCACACTTGTCCCCTCTATTGGTCATATATTTTGGGTCCTTGTAGCAAAACTCTAAATCAATTTGTAGCTGCTTTAGGTCCACCTCACTTGCTATCATTGTGCCAATTAGAAAAGAGGAGAGTGGTTGATTGTTTTGTCCATAGATCGAGGGAGTTGCTTTCAATAATTTATTTACTTCAAAGAAGCTGGTTTATCAAATTTTTTTTATGTTTATACGACCTCTCTCTACATAAAAATTTGTAGGATAACAAAAAAAATTGAAGGAAAAAAAGGCAAATTTCACCTCCTAGTAAAGGATTTGTTTGTAGCAACATAAAAATTTTATGTTACAAAATTTCCTCATATAATAAGGATATCAATTTTTCTCTTCTATAATGCGAAAAGCCTAAGCGATAAGAAGAAAGAAGACTTTTTGTACTTATCCATCTTATTTATACTCTCATCCTCCAATCCTTTTCTTATCCTATCTACAGTCTACAGTGAGCAAACAATACTAGCCAGACACGCAATAAAATTCAGCGCTGTCCTTTGAAAAAATTGACGCTAGATAAAGATGCCAATTATTTCTCGTGAAAATTAAGTTTTAGCATCGCTCGCGCGTGTACAAATGCTAGTATTTATAAAGATTTCCGAAAGAGATTGATCCTGTAGATCACCAGACTCCAATTGTCGACTTGTAACGCTCAAAGGTTTACACATGGTTCAAGTGTCGATTTCGTTGAGTCATAAAAAGTCCGGAATTGTCCACACAATCTCACTATGTGAGTAGCGTGTTGATTGTTGTCCTAGTACTGCTTAGGATTGAAGATATTTTGCATGAATCTGCGATGGAAAAACTACCCCTGAGACGGAATCTCCTAACGGTTGTCCCCACTTATTTCTCTTGTATTCTATTTGTGCATCAGGTGATAGTTGATGGGTAAAAAACATGTTGGCTGTAGTAAATAATGGAAAAAGGGTTGCTTTTGTGGGTGCAGTGCTTATATTAGAATCATAAATTTTCATTAGCACTTAGAGTCGCTGATATCTAACGAAGAATTTTTTTTTTTTTTTCGGTATTTGTTGTTGTCGTCGTATGGATGTTATGTAACGATCAGTGTGTTGCAAAGAGATTTTATGAGATTTTAGCCTGTTGTAGAGCAAGAGACTCCATATTAGTTCTTTAAGGATATTGAACATATGCTCTTGTTGTACCGTAGAAATAAGCAAGTATTAATCTAATTCCAAAACCTGACACGTGTCTCTAGTAGACTACACACCAGCTCGACCCGGACACAATGACTTCTCGTCTCTCTCGAAGGCCGAGACGAAAGACATCACTTCTCGTCTCCCTTGAAGGTCGAGACAAAAGGTGTCATTTATCGTCTCTCTCGAAGGTCCAAGCAATTAAAAAACGGTCTTTCTCGCCTCCCTCGAAGGCCGAAACGAAAGGCGGTGTTCCTCGCACCCATTAAACGATAGGTAGCCATTGTCACATTAAATGCACTGACGAAGTCATCATTACTCCACCGCCAAAACCTTAATGACTCATCGGACCGCATCGACACCTTAAGCTCCCTGTCATCGCCGCATTAATCATGAGAATGTGACTCAGACTCTTTGATATCGATATCTGTAAAAGTATTAGCTAACTAAGCCGATTGCATGTACTCGGCCAAAATTACCCAGGTGCCCCTATCATTTCAGTATAAATAGGCACTTCGTCTACTGACCAAATGTATGCAATTTTTGCACACTTAGAGAGAATTATATCAGTTCTTTTCTCCCCTTCAAATCATAACTAACTTGACCGTCAGAAGAATCACCGGAGAACCCAACTCCGATCCTCTAACGTGTTATCAATGTGCATGACTCTCTTCCGATCAGAGGATCAGCCATCAAAGGAGATCAATGGACCCTAAGCTCTTCAAAATTAGCCCTAAATACCACTGTTAAGCATCTAACATCAACAACTCTGTATAGTATAAGCGGTTGCATAGCTAAACAATGACTAATTATGTCATAGGATATATTTGGATTGCCTAATTTTGCTTGTATATAGTACTTAGATGCTGCTCAGATTAGGCTAGGACACTGTACTGCTAAATCATGGGGGGTCGTTTGTTTGCTAAATAGTAAAGAAGAGTGTGACTGCTTTTGTTGTATCCTGTTCCACCAATCAGAGGACAATCTTTTTTGATTCGATCAGTACCAATACGAAATAATATCATCGAACAATTTAATAGGCATAACAAACGAGCAGCGATATATTCCTACGCTATAAAAGAGAAAATTGTAGAGTCTATTATCTTCGATTTTTTTTCAAAATTGATGACCATCGAGGAAACACATGTTTCTCTCTCTTGTATTTAGAAGTAGTAAAAGAGAGAATAAAGTGTAGTTATTATTATTCATAACAAATATTAACACCACTAGAAAATCAACTAATAAAAGGTAAAAAAATCTCGAAAGAAACAACAAAAGTCTTTTCGATTTGTGATAGATTTTTTTAAGGAAAAAAATTATGATGGATTAATAGGTTATTATCAAGAGGGGGGCCCATCTGAGCAAAACTACAAATAATAAAGATCTTTAAGGCCTTCAATAATGCAACTTACGAATGATTTTGTCCTGTGGGGTTCACCAACAGAGAGGGATGGAGCTGCTAATAGTGTTGAGAGTTTAATTTAAGAACTACAGTGAGAAGATAAGTTTGCTCTCATGGGGTGTTTATTATGGATATTATAATTATATGGTACGATAATACTTTTATAGATTTCAGTTATATTATACTTATGACTTATGAGGTTGGTATACGGGAGTTAATATTTGATTGTAAGATGGTCCTGCAGAGAAACGTTATTTGACCCAATAAATTTATTTTATTTTGTTACTTGCTTAATATTAAGGGTCCCTTATCTAGATTCGAACTCTGTTCACCGACGGCGCAGAGTTCATTTATTCAATCACAATGGCCTATGGAATGCTAATCAAATGATCATCATAATGTAGTATGATGAACATAAATCAAAGCCATTTTATATTCTATGTATAATTGTCTTACACCTGTCTCTTGTAGGAGGAAATATATTTTAGAAACACCCGTGACAGATTAAAATCTTTGGAACTTGTTAGAATATAAATTATAGCTCACAATTTTAATTGCAACTTTGGACTTTTGATGTACAACATGGACCGTAGACATGTCATCAAAGCAATGAAGGTCCAATCTTACTCACCATAAATTTTGAAAGCGGATTAGAAACAAAAAAAGAAACCACTCGATGAGTCTAGATTTGAGCATATGAAAGGGAAAATTCAACATACAAGATATGCTGGAGTATAAATTATAAATTTAACTTTTATTATAACTTTAGTCTTAGCGCAACTGATAGGAGTTTAGGAGCACAAAAAGATAGATACGAAAAGGTAGAAGGATTCAAGATAGAATATAAGGACAAATGAACTTAATTCGCCTTGGCATTTGTATGACCATCCTCAACTCCATTTCATGTGCATATACTGTACCTTCTATATAAGTATTATGTTCAAAGATCAATGCGAAGTGGAAGCACTAACACGTATCAAAATGCCCTTGGTTTGTTCTTGGGGTTGGTAGTTCCAAACTGGCCATTCCTATTGTTGAAGAGACTTGCTTAACTCCTTTCGGTTTTTCCAAAGGTCATTCATGTCTCGCTCTGGCCTACAATCTAATAAATCAATTTATTTTTTAATTCATACAGAAATCCCAATTTTATTTCATTGTCACAGCAAATTACAAAAGTCCACTTAGAGTAGATCTTATCATTCTGATAAATTTTTGGGACCAAGGGAACCCATTTTGATTTTTAGTGTTTAGGTTGAAGAGTATATACAGATCCCCACGTTGTGAAGATCTAGACGGGGTTTTTTTGAGTTGTTCAATAAGATTAGCATACCTAAAATAAGGTAGGCAACTGAGAAATTGCTTCTGATGTTTACAAGTTGATTGATTATATCATAATCCAGCAGTTGAAAATGAGACAAGGAGATTGCCTGATTGAATGTAGATAAGTGAAGAAAGGATTAGCGGTGTACTTGTGTCCAAATCGAAATTAATCTGTCCCCAAAAACGCTACATTAATTCCTCAGTACAAACAAATTAAGACACAGTAGAATTCTCTGAAAGCATCCGGCAAGGAACTTTGCACGCTGAAATAATGGCCCAATAAGCTAATCTCTATATGGGCTAGCCAATGTTGAGAAGTTAGGCTTAGTTTGAACAAAAAAAAGAAAAAAAAAAGGAAGGATGAAGGTCTATTTGCATACAACGAGTGTGATATTTGTGCGGATATTCCCATCCTAAGATGACATGAAAGTGCTGAATATTTACAAGCACATATGAACTTTCTTTCAGGTCCCCAGAAATATTTACGTCGCCTAAATATTTAAGTTGCCTGGACAGGTTCTGCTGCAATTTCAGGTCCATTTGCAAGTAGATTATAAAACCTAACAGTGGGACTACTATTATACAAATGTACAATTAAATACAAAAGAATGCGTCTCTCCCACCAGAAACAAATTCAATTTCATCGTACAATCAGCTTAAAGAACAAGACCTAGTAAACAACAAAGCCGAGCCATTCACTCCACGAAGAACCAGCAACCTCGAATCCACGTAAGTCCCACAAACAAATTTCGACACATCAAACATCTCTGGTGGAATCTGAGTTCTGGCCTCTCTAAGCACATCTCCAGCTTCTTCAGCATTCAACGGCATCGGCTCAAGTCTCATCTCAACATCAATCTCTCCAGCAACCAGTTTCGCTGTTGGAAGACCAAATGGAGGCTCCTTTGCTCCAAGTTCTTTCAATTTCCGGCTTGAAACTTTCCATACATTTGATTTTTGAGTACTGAAAGGGCTTGATTCGTTGTTGTCTTCTCTGAGATACAGTCTTCTTCCTGGTGCTACTCCCAGTGACGAGGTGGTGTGTAAGCATCCAAGAGTTCCAGATTTGTTGTGGGGCCAGTTGGAAGATGGCATGACAGTGAAGGAAACATCGGATGAGAGGGAAAATGTGGGAGTTTTTGGATCAGAGGATGGAGTAAAAGTGAGGTATGCCTTGTTGATGAGGACTCGGAGAGAGGGTTGGCGTAGCGTGAGACCGATGTGTCTACCAGTGCAGTATAGTAGTCTCCATCGGCCTGGAAGGAATTTGAGCCAATTCTGTGCACGCCAAATCAATAAGAAAAAAATCAACCTTACATTGAATATTAATACGCGTGATTGAGATGGTGAGTCATTAGACAGATTCTGATAGGTTCATTTGTTTCCCGAAGTTACTGAGCATATTTAATCAGAAGTAAAATTGAATTTTCAAAAGGACATAATTGTGATTTGTGATGTGTCCCACCTCAAAATAACTGCCATAAGATTTGAAAATGGCGAAGAAAGTTACCTTCCGTCTAGGATGAGGGTTCAATAGCTCCATTAATTCAATGAAATGAGCTATTCTTGATCGCTGCTCACAAATAAAGGGAGTACACGTAAAACAACAGTCAAGACCTATAGCAGGTTTGCATATCAATAGCTTCATTATTAAAGTTCTGAAACATTAATGTTGTGCGCACCATTATGTCCATATATATATA
>BQKN01064356.1:214664-234750 GCA_022839385.1 Asparagus kiusianus | reverse complement strand
TATATATACAAAAACCAAAACGTGTATGTGTGTATATAATTGAGCTTGAAGTATTTAATACACATAATATAAAAACCTAAACTAATATACCAAGCGATGATCTTGATCTTCAATAAGCTCTTTTTGGTAAACTTGTGGATGAAGCTAGGAACTTGAATTGCATCACTTTACTCCACTATCCCGCCAACCTCCATTGGATATAATCGTGAAAGCTTAATTCTATCTATCCTCTAACATATTGTTTGCCTAGAATAAATACAAAACACAAATATTAGACAAATAACATTAGTTGTAAATTGTTTATAAATCATCATCAAAACAAGAGGACCCAACACACCTTCGGAGTAATCAATAAAGAAAAGCTCGAATCATCTGAATCATCGACTCTCGCAACATTCACCTTATTAGCCTTCGGGTCCTTTTTCTTGTCATTCTCATTCTCATTGAGCTTCGAACAGTCTCTCTTCCAATGTCCCTACTCTTTGCAGAATACATATTGGTTCTTTGCTAACTGGTGATGGCCTCTAGACTTTGACTTGTCTCTATGGCTACCTCTCGAATATGGGCTTCTACCTCTCGTTGTCAAGACCTCTCCTAAAGTACTAGCACATGAAGTCTCATTGTCATTCTTCCTCAAATCATAGTTCGTCAAAGCGTTACTTACTTCATTATAGTTGATAGAAGAACTCTCATTCAACAAAGTAAGCATAAAGGTATCATACTCCTCATTCAGTAAGGAACCCAAAAGAATAATAGCTTTGTACTCATATGATATCTTCTCATTAATATTCGCCAAGTCTGACAATAACTTAGTGTAGTTGTTCACATGAACTGCTAGTGAGGTGCCCCTAGACATCTGAATCTGAATAACCTATGTAGCAAGTGCAATCTGTTCTCAACACTCTTCGTAAGATACTTGTTGTTGAGAATTTTCCATATCTTCATTGCAGACGTTACCCAGTCATATTATATTTCAGCTCCTGTTTTAAACAATACCTAATCACCCCACAAGCATTCCTATTCATCTTTTCCCATACCGACTCTTCATATTTAGGTGATCTCTCTTGGAACATGATGGTCTCTTCTAAATTCTGAGCATTGAGCGCATCCTGAACATCACTCATCCACAACCCAAAATTGATCTTACCGTCATATTTAACCACACCAATTTTAGTGTTCTGAAAACCAACTTGAATTGTACCCACCATCTTGTTGCTTTCACCAACTTCTTCACCCATATTCACAAACTTCAAATTGCAAAGAAAGATTCAAACTTGATGGGATTTGAAAATTACCCAACTGAACCCTAGAACGGATTCCAACTAGATCTCCTAACCACACGAGGAAAGCGAAATCTTCAACGGTAACCCCAAACACTATCTCCACTGAAGCGTAGAACTCCAAGAATCAAGCTTTCACAACGAATCTTCCTCCACCTAATGCCAAAACTCTAGATCTAAAATCTGAGCTCTGATATCAATTGTTGCGCGTCTATGCGGAAACGTGCTCGCACATCGAACGAGTCTATGAGCCACGAGAAAAGAAAACCAAATCAAACACGAGCACAATCCAATCCAAAATAGGACAAATCAAACTAAACACATAGATACATGTGGTTTGACAATTTGCCTATATCCACGGGGAGAGGATGGGGAGATTTTACTAAATCAAGAAGAGTACAAAAGGGTTACAACTCACAAAACTCACAAATAAACCCTAAACCAGAACTCTCTCCTTGCTCACAATATCTCCTTCTCACAATGCTCAGTACAATCTTAAATCTCTATTAAAACTCTCATCTCTTAACCCTAGAAACGAGTGTTTCTAATATATATCAAAACCCAATCAGAAAATGGAGCAGGAAACAAAACAGCCCAATATCTGCTACGCGGTCGACCGCCTAACCCCAAATCGCGGTCGACCGCCAAAAGTCCAGAGACTTTTGTGTCTCCTGGGTTTGGGCGCGGTCGACCGCAAAAGTCCAGATGCATACTCCTGTTTCGTGCACGTTTGCGGTCGACCGCCGTGCCATTCACGGTCGATCGTGAAACCTACAGTTTGTTCTCTTGCATTTTCTTCTGAACTTTGTCGCCGTTTCTACAAGTACGATATATGTTTTCTCCTTATTAGGAGGCCCCCAACCTAATGACTGAGACGGTTCATGCCCTTTCTTGATGTTCATTGCAGAGACAATTATATTATTCTAATAGTTAATGCAGCGTATAAAAGGTATCTAAAATGGATTTTCTATATATTTTTTACACACAGAAGACCTTGAACCTACAACAATTTCAATAAAAAGTGAGAATAAATTTGAGATATGTGAGTGATGGTGAAATTGTTATTTTATCAACTCACTTTTCTCCTTCTCTCAGCCAACTGCATTGTCATCTATAATGGTAATCTGATAGTCATCTATCTCTTTCTCTTTACCTTTTTGTTTTCTATTTTTTGATTATTTAGAATTAAAAAAAAACATTTTATCCCCAGGTAAATCAAAAGACTGAATCAAAACATATTTGGGATTGAAGATCCTATTATGTCAAGATAATTGGTAAGACTTGTAAGCATATGATCATGTTCATGCAAAAATATTGGACCTTCTTTTTGGAGAGATTTGTTTTTAATTACTCGTATTGATTTCTAAGATGTTAGTTTTTACAAAACGTTTTATGGCAAGATTTTATTGTTACTTAACAATGTTGTTCTCCTCCGTTTGCATGATCTCATTGCCATCATCTAACTTTATCCATGAGATCCGTTTGAAAAAATTTAACAGGTCAATCATTTTCTATATTAGTTTTCAGGATGAAAGAAATGGCGGAAAAAAATTGCTTGACGCGAATACGTAAATACAGCACAAATCTCCTAACTCTTCTAATAAAAACAAATCAGGCGCTCTTCATGGTCTCCCTTATTATTACTAGTGAATTATATTATCTTTTCAATATTTAGCTCGCTCTCAATTGTTTTCGTTTACTCACTATTGACATCTGAAGCGTAAGAGCATCTCTAAAAGCTTCCTCAAAATTTTCTCCAAAATGGAGAAACAAAAGTCATATTCTCCAAATTATTTTTGTTCCAACTCCAACAGCTTCCCCATTTTAAAAAATCGTATTTATTACAATAATAAAGCTTTCCCCAAAAATTTGAAGAATGCTGCAGATTTGGGGAAGGCTCCCTATTTTTTCTCCTCCTTCCCTATTTTGGGGAATGAGATGGGGAATCTGTTGATCCAAAAAAAAACTCTATATTCCCCAAAATTGAGTATTTCAAGAAGATGAGGAAGCTGTTGGAGATGCTCTAATACAAGGAAGGACTTTAATGGTCTTACCTTATTAAAAAAAAAAACATCAATATTTTGTGCAACTCCTCCAAATATAGAGCAAATCCTAGTGGCCAAATCAAAAATATTATCCAAACCTCAAACGGCACGAGAGATCCACACATCCAAATCCTAACGGGATCAAGCCCGACGCGTTGGGTAGACGGGCGAACACGATCGGTTTCGCATTTAACCAAACCCGGACCGAATCGTACCCGGACTCGCCCCCCCGCTAAAACCTAAATGACCAAAATACCCAAAAAAATCCAGCGAATATCGCGCAACCCTCGCAAATACCCAGGGGTATTTACGTCAAAGGGACAGATCTAACTATCCGCGAGCATTGGGAGGAAAACCGAAGGGGCGGCTCTCTTTTCATCACACAGACGCCAAGCTCCCCGCGATCCGTCACCGATTTCTCCCCCTTTTATTCGATTTCCCACCCCCTCTTTTCTCAGTCCCATCCTTTTATAAATTTCGATTTCTTTAGAACTTTCTTTGTATCCGATCCCTTTTCGTTTCCCGGCGATTTTCCATTCAGATTCCGGCCAAATCATCCGCCAGATCGCCCCAATTCTCACCGGAGTTTACAGAGATTGTCGTCTATTGGTTGATTTGAGATTAGGTTGTCGGAGTACTTTGTTTGTCGATCGGGACCTTGGAATTAGGGTTTCGAGGGTTTTTGGAGATTTAGAGGGGTTCGACCGATGGCGCGGAGTTCCCGTCACAAATCTCACCGGTCTCATAAGCACAGGGATCGTTCGGAATCTGAAGACGAGGGGAGTTCTAGAGATAGGAAGATGAAGGTGGCGGAGGAAGAGTCCGCTAGGGTTTCTAGGGTTTCGGATCAGGAGAAGAGGAAATCTTCGTCTAAAGATGGAGTTGGGACCAGCAACGGCGATGTATCGGGGGATTATGGGAAGAAGCGGAAGGATAGAGACGAAGATTCGGCCATCGTCGGAGATAGGTGGAATGGCGGCGGAGATGATGATGCTAGGGTTGAGAAGGAGTCGAAAAAGGAGGGATCTGATGCGGCAAATTTGGAAAAGAGTTCAAAATCGAAGTCTTTAGGTGGGGATTTGAAGGGGAAGTCTAATAGTAGCAGAAGACGCGAGGGTTCGAGTGAAAAGAACGAGGAGAAGAGGAGGTTAGAGAAGGAGAGTAGCAGGAGAGAGAGTACCAGCAGTCGTTGTAAGGATGAAAAGGAGAAGGATAAGGATAGAGAAAGGGAGAGAGGATCAGAGAAAGACAAGAAAGATCAGGATTTTAAACACGAGAGGTCTGATGATAGAGCAGCTAGAAGAGAAGAACGTTCTGTAAAGCCGGGAATTGAAATTTCTGGTAAGGTACCCAAAACTCTTGTTTATCGTTATTATGATCCTTCAAGTAACAGTAGTGTTCTTTGTAATCAAATTACTAAATCCTACAGCAGCCTTGAACTATTTAGATGTTCTTCTGTTGCATGGAAAACATCACAATGAAAAAATGTATGATATATTGTCAAAGTTTAATGCCAGTGGGGAGATTAGATGAGATAAAAATTCGCTGAAGAAATCCAATTTTTCATGAGAGCTGTTTCCTTGTAAGATGGTATATCTGGTAGTATGTTTTAATAATAACTAGTGACAAGCATACTGAGTAGGTTATTCTTAAGTATTGCCAGTCTAAGTTCATATTAATGACAACTGGGTTCGCGGATTGTGATCACTTGAGATGGGTACATGCATCTTAAGATGATTAATATTTCGTGTCTACACTTGATGGAATACCCTCTAGAATTGGTGTCCATGCTAGGATTTTCTAACAAGTGAGCGCTGTGAGAAGGGGCGTGTACTGATTGGTTTATAATGTGCACATTAATGTCCATAAACCTCATGACTGCTACTGAGTATTGTCTATTTTCAAGACCATTTCGTATGATACATGTCATATGTCTTTATCTTGATCTTTTATTACTTGACCTTTGGTATGGAGTTTGAGAGGGCCAGTGAGGAGCCAAAAGAGCAACTACTGATTGAGATGCTCCGTAATAGTCCTGTCAAGTTTGTTTTGGTGATATTTACGAGAGATATCTGCTTCATTGTATTGCTAGTTTGCTAATATAATTTAACTTTGCTACCATGCTTCTCAATTGATTTGGAAATTTTCTTGTTAATTAATTTTCTCTTGGGGGCTTATGATATATGGAGGTTGTTTTTAAAAGCTAAGTACATGTGGAATTTTGGTTAAAGTGATCCTCTGTTTTCTTTTGTCACTTACCTTTAGAAGCCTGTGGTGCCCTCCACTTATCACGTTCTTTCCTTCTGTTGTTAAATTCTTTCTTATCTCTTTTCCAAGTTGTCCTATGTTTCTCTTCTTCATTTCTTATGCCTTTCTGTTATTAAAATAATGCTACTTCTGTGGTAGAATCACAGAAGAGTTTTTCTGGGCCTATAGTGTCTTTGCTGTGTTATCTTCTTCTTTTAGCGGGCGACTAAAATTTTCGTCTCATGTCATTTATCTTTTTGACGTGCTCTTCCTATTGATCCTCTTTCTTCTCTCCTTTTCCGCCCCAAACTTCAGATGAACCTCTTCTTTTCTCTCTATGTCATTTCCTTATGTTTCATTAACTAGACTGGTGCAGAGTTTTAAAAAAGCAGTAGAGCAAAGAGGAGAACAAGGAAACTCATTATGGTTTGTTGTAAACTGTTTCATTTTTGTCATTAGCTAACTGGCAGATTATTGAGTATGAGCAAGAGTTAGCTGCTCCTGCTTCTCTCCCCCTTTCCCATACTTTTGGAAATACCAACTGGAGCCATTGTTATGGCCAAAACTTCATTTATACTACTTGAATTCATACCTAGAAGCCAAAATTAGGCAAAGGAATTACGAAATCGACCTCTATGCATAGACTGCTTATCACAAAAAACCTTTTTCTCCCTTGGCCTTTTTGGTGTCTTATCTCCAATGACACAGGATCTCATCTCGCCTTGAGCTTGCCTTGAGCTTTTAAAACACCGCATCAATTTTAAACAGCAAACAAGAGGTTTTGAATACACACACACTTTTGAAGTTTAGTGGAAAATGCATCTTTTGTAGGGAAAGGAAAGCTTTTGTGTTTAAACATTTAAGTTTGATAGAGGTCCTGTTCAAAAATCTTATGCAGAACCGTCATTGTTTTATGATTTTGTTTGTATGTTGTTCATCAGAGGCCGTAGCTATCAAGTCAGATTGTATTTTTTTAGTTATTGATTTTTATCAATAAGAAAGGTATGTATCTCCTTTAATTTTAGCATTAGATCCTTAATTACTATTTTATCATAAATGTGTAACCAGAAAAATTCAGTTGCAGAACATTTGACCAAAGCTTTGTGAGGTCATACTGTCATCATAGCCTTGTCAAGTCTATGTTGCAAATAAATATTACTACATTGTATATGTATGCCCAAAAAAAATCTCAGTTTCAGATCATTTTACCAATGCTTTTGTCATACTGTCATCATAGTTTTTTCAAGTCAATGTTGCAAATGTTGGACATTCTTTTTTCTCTCTTAGCTGTTATTAAATCCTTATGCAGCTTCAATTTCTTTGTGATTAATATGATCTGAAGCTCTTTGGAACTTTCTTTCTCTCCAATATCCCAAATCTTTCCAATATTCAGTAAGATATCCCTCTTTGTTAATGAACAATTTGTTCTTGTACCTTTCTATGAATTTTGTTCTTCCTTTTTATTTAACATTTTTTAGGCACCTGTCGTGTTTTGTTAAGCCACTTCACTTTTGAACAATTGTTTCTGTCAATGGATTGGTTGGTAACCGCCTGAGTTACCTTTTAAATTGTTTGGTTAATTAGCGCCTTTTCTGGTTGTCAATAGAGTCGTCTATCTGTTGATAAGTTTCTAGATTTTCTCCCTAAATTATGAATATCTAGATTTAACTGCCAATTATTTACATTTTTTTAATTGCTACTTGTAGTGATGGGGTTGGGTACCCATTTAAATCAGTACAATGTTCTTTAATCTGTCTTTATTTTTTTGGTTAACAGAGCTACAGGACGAGATGCACAATCCTGATATAGAAAAAGAGTCTGACAAACGGAGTAAAAGGAGAAGAGGAGGATCTGGTGACCAAGACCGACTAGATGATGGAAGAAAAGGTGATGGTAGACAAGAATCTTCTAGAGTTGAACACTCAAAAAATGGAAGCTACAAAGATGGGAGATACAAGGAAAAATACAGGGAGGAGCTTGACAAGGAAAAATACAGGGAGGAACTTGACAAGGAAAAATACAGGGAGGAGCTTGACAAGGAAAAATACAGGGAGGAGCTTGACAGGGATCAGAGGCACCATGACTACAAGCGCAAAGATGAACGCTCCTCAAGAGTTCACACTAGTGAGAGGTCCGACAGTAAGCATTATAGAGATGATCGTGATAGCACTCGTCGTGTTGATGATGAGAAAACTAAACTGCATGACAGCGATCGAGGTGGTAGTCGCCGTGTTGATGATAATAGCACCAAACTTAAAGATAACAGAGGAAGGAAAAGGTCTTCTGCTGAAATTGAAGACCAGAATGACATGAAATCTCGAAGTGCAAAAGAACTACGTGAAGATGGTAATAAAAATGGATCAAGTTCTAGTAAATTTGATTCACGCTCTGACAGAGCTAGGCTTGAACATCCACATTCTGACAGGGTTGATTCTTCCCTGAGCAATAGCCGAACTAAGAATTCTCCCAATGCTAGTGCTTATAGTAGCAAGGATCAGATTAGGTATTCTTTCTGCCTCTTACTATTAGCTTCCAATTAGTTTCTGCTATGGGCCTTGTAACCAAATGCTTGCGCATACTTAGATTATAATAGTTGTTATTTTAAGTCTTGTTAGTGAATATTTGTATTTTGATCAAATAAAACAACAAAAACAATAGTTTAAATAAGGAACAAAGTTTACTGTTGGAATACATATTACAAATTTAGGAGAGCATGACGAACTTAGGCTGTACCAGATAGTGGTGATGCTGGTTTTTTGTTTTTGTGTTTTTTGTTTTGGGTTGGGCCTCTTTTTTTTTCTTTTTCTTTTTTTTTGTTGGGGGGGGGGGGGGGGGGGGTGGGGGTAGTGGTGGTGGTTTGAACAGAGCATGAAATGGTAATTGAGAAGCTAAATAATTGTCTATTACCCATTTTCATTTTTAGTTCCTGTTAATAAAAACAATTTTGGAAGTGGTTTAGCTTGTGATAGAGCTATAGATCTCAATTAGCTCTTTTGCTTTTCTCACTCAAATACATTTTTGACATCTTGTAAATGACGTCTACGTTATCTTTTTTTTTCTGATTTTGTTAAAAGCGAATGCCAATAATTATATGCTAGAGTAGAAGAATCCCTTCAAGCAATTAACTATGTTACCTTTGCAACAGACTGAAGATGTCAGGAATATTCAAACATTTCGAAATACTTGGTTTCCTCTATGTGGAGATCTGAAGGGAATTAAGTAGAAATATGTTCAAGTTTTAGTACTGTTGTTTGCATCAAGTTTGTAGAGTTTCTCAATTGCAATTCATGTTAATATTTCTTAAGTCTTAACGATTTGGATGAACGTTTTTGCAAATTGGGTGTACAATTTATCTCTGATTTCCTGAAGGATCATTCTTTGATAATTGTCACAACAAGTACATATCCAAGCATGCTATTCTAAATAGGTGGTAGTGGTATGTGATATTTTCCTTTTTATGTTTTAGGCATAACTCTAGCCCAGCTTCAAGAGACCACTCTGCTTCTGGAGGTCGAGAGAGAATATCTGGATCTCGGTCTTCAGAGAAAGCCAAGTTGAAGGATAACATCCATTCTGATGCATTCATCGCAGATGGTGGTTCTTTTCTTCATCATGATAGGGTCCCAAGATCAGATACTCGTTCTTCTCCAAGCCAGTTGAGAGAAAAATCCCCTACATCTACCAGTGAACGGCGATCGGAGAGAATTACTTCCCGTCGCAGCCTTGATATGGAGGAAGGTGGCCAAAGAAGTAGTAGCAGTTCCAAGGGAAAAAAGGGTGATTCTTCATTTCATGCCAATGTCAGGGAACGTGAATACCTTGCAGAGAAGCCCAGCGAGGCTGATTCTTCTCAGGTGGAGCTTTTCAAAAGAGAGCATGTTTCAGTGGGATCTTCCTCTAGTAGAGCTGCCCAGCTACAAGGTAGTTCACCTGGACATCTCCCCCCTCCACCACCTGTAAGGATTGGAGTAGACAGTCCATCTGTATTAGGCTCATATGAAGATGATACTAGAAGTCAGAATGGGGAGCGTAAAATTAACACCAGATATAAAAGGGGCGGTGATTCCACTATAGGAAGAGGTCCAGGAACTCCTTGGAAAGGTCCCCCAACTTGGCCATCTCCAGTTGCAAATGGCTTCATGCCCCTCCAACATGGACCTTCTGCAGGCTTTCATCCAGGCATTCAGCAGTTTCCCGCTCCATCGCTATTTGGTATGAGGCCACCCATGGACTTGAACAACCCTTCCTATCATATTCATGAGGGCAATAGGTTTCCTGGTCATGTCCGTCCTTTTGGATGGCATAATGCAGTTGATGACTGTCCTCCTCATTTGCAAGTGTGGGATGGAAATGCCAACGTGTTCGGTGATGAATCCCATATCTATGGTAGGCAGGAATGGGATCAGAACAGGCATTTGTTGAGTAACAGAGGATGGGAAATGAGTACTGATATGTGGAGCAGACAGAATGCTAATGCTAGTATAGATCGACCTGCACCGCGGAAGGAAGATGAGTATTCTCGTCAAGCTCAAGTTGACGAAGCTTCGGTCGGGAATTTGGGGCATAATTCTCGTGATGAAAAGGCTAGATCAGAGCAGCCTGTTGCTGATGCCAGTGGCATCAAGCTACCTAGTGATTCATCCCTGGCAAAGCGATCTGTCAGAGCTTCTTCAAAATCTCCATCTGATAAGACACCTGAGCTTTCTAAAATGCCTGGTTTAAATGGGACTTCTGAAAAGCAGAGTGGTAGTGATATTCTTTGCTGTACTTATCTTTCCAAGCTTGACATATCACCTGATCTTGTCAAGCCAGAGTTGTATAAACAGTGCATCTCTTTGATGGAAGGTAGAGAGAGAGATGTTACAGATAATTTTTCAATCCAGGGACGAAGAAAGGTATTACATTTACTTTTGTTTGTTTCAATGTAAATTATTGCAATTTTTCTGGTATTCTTTTAGAGTGAGGCTTTATCCTTTTTTCCCCAGAACAACGTAGAGCGTCTCAGATTGGTGGCAAAAAGTGAACAGCAAGTCCATAAATCTCTCTTTCCTACAGCTTCAGAAACTACCTTTCGGGTACGCACTCAACATTGATATTTGCCTAACACATGATGAATTATTGTTGTTTCAACATTATGGTACCATGCAAGAAATTTGTGCTCAGCAAGAGGGACCTTCAACTTTTGTTTAATTTTAATTTTGTTAGAAAATTGCTTTAGATGAAGTTGGTAGCTAATAGAGCGTCACTGCTTGGTGCATTTTAAGATCCATATTCTTCATTTGAACTGCTTGGTCTACGAACATCTGTTATGTATTGGAAGTTGAATAGTTTTCTTGTCTATTGATCTGACACCCAACAGCTTCTTACAAAGTACCTGCTCTTTTATTCTTTTTGGTCTTTATATTTCTACCTTCTGATATGTTGAATAGTTATATGCGATAGTCGATGTCTTTTGATTTGTGCGGATTGGCATGATTGTAATTTTTACACACTTCTTGCCTACCCCCTCTCCTCTCCATTTCCCTCCCACTCTTCTTTAGCCCACAAATGTAAACATAAAAAAGCCCCACAAATGTAAACATCAAAAAGCTCTCAGATTATCTAACCTTCTTGTCAAGTTAATTTGTATTACGAGGCCTAATTTGGATGTATTAAAATAAGATGAATGGAGTGGATAATCCATGGGTATACCTATCTTGAAGTTCTCACAATATTTTCACACCAGAGCTCCCATAGGACTCCTCATTCTCAACACCTGATCTCACAAATCTTGTTATCATAGGCGTTCTTGAGCGCTTGTAAGAAATGTTGAGCTTTACGAAGCTTCTGGTCATTGCAGTGTAGACATTTATGCATATTCTCCATATTTACAGGAAAGAGTATGTGTTAGTGGTCATCGGTTATTTGTCAATGCGTTGTCAGTGATATCAATTCAAATATTAGAAACTCTTCTATAGCTCCAGTGCAGTTTTTTTTCTGGACATGTTATGTTTTCTTTCCTTTTGTAAAGGTTTTTGTGCACATTTTAGCTGACCCATTTCTGAACACTATTGATGGATATCCTTCAAAGTTGCAAACTTCTAATTTCAAATTGATGTACTTGCTTGAGATTAAGTGGATTATTGTGTGTCTGTGTACAGAGAGCCATGTCCCTTTACAAAAAGCAGATGGAAGCAATGAAAGAGGCGATGCATATTGCATTACCCCTGGTGTGTTCTGAACAGCTGAATAATTCTCCCGGATCAAACAATGAGAATGTGACTGCCAAGTCCATGGATCATGTGGAAGGGAGTTTGCCCACAAACCTGGAGGAAGACAATAACACAGTTGCTGCTGATGGAGGCGAAGGCGACAAAAACCCTAGCGACACTGAGGAACAACCGGGCGATAAGCCTAGTGATAATAAAGCACAACAAGTTGAGATTTCTGTTGCTGCTGAGGAGAAAGGGTTTGTTAAGAATTCTGATGCTGTTATATCTGTTGAGGGTTCCAAGCAAAGTGAGGCTATAATCCCAGAATGTAGGGCTAATTTAAGTCGGATACATCTCTCTCCTGAAAGTACACATTGAGACAATTTCTATTTAATGTTTTTTTGAATTTTCTTTCTGTTTATAAGGGCCATGGGCTCTTATATTGCTTGTGTTTGATCTGCATCACCTAGGGCCTTTTGTTCTTTGTTTAGTTCGTTGTTAATTTCTGGCAAAAAATGAAAAAAAAAAAAAATCTTCTGTTTGCTCGCGGCAAGGATCCAATGTCGGTCCTGCAATCTTGTTCTTGTTCAGTTATCATATCTATAAATTAATTTCTTGCCTCGAGCAAATCTTGAGCCACTTTCAAACTTGCATGAAGGGGTATGGCTCGCTGAGTCTGCCGATGACTACTCCAGGTACGATGCTCTTATGAGTTCATTTGTGTTTTTGCGTAGAAATTTATCTCTTTGGGTTCTTGTTTTAGTTTGTTTATTCATTGCATAATTTATAGGTAATACCTCCATCTCTCTCTCTCTCTCTCTTTCTTAAAAAAAAGGGGGAAAAGAAGAAGCTACTACTGTTTTTTTTTTGTAAATCTCAGACTGATTAATGCTTCTATTGCGTAATTGTATTTTTCAGGAAAAATGGAGAACTTGATGGGATCATCTTGAAGGTAAGGCTGCTGCCTTGTTATGTTGTTTCTCGTTTTAGGTAAGACGGCCTGAAATTAAAAGCCGTTGCAAATGTTGCAACTGTAAAAATTCTTTTGTTTTTCCTAATGCAAGTATTATTGGGGTCAGTGAACCAAAGTTTAAGTGCAGTTCTTTGAAGTGGGATTTCTGACGGTTTAACTGTTGGGAACAGTACCATGGTTAATATGACAGTTTATAGGGAAGAAATAGTAATTTCCAAAATTAATTAGAAACAAATTGGACTAAAATTGAAACGCTTATTTGATGATTAATGCTGTTATGCATGCTTAAACTTTGGTTAATTTGAAACGCTTATTTGTTGAAAAGCGTCCCTGTGAAGTAATCAGAATAGAATCGAGGAAGGGCCATTCATGCCCCCTAGTGAGTTATTGTGTTCCGCTGGTCACTTGAGAAGAATTTTCATAAATTTGGTTAATTTAGTAATTAATTATTTGTTAAAAGTCTTAGCTTTACATTTTCCCAAAACAAGTCTACTTTTAAGGCCAAATTTGGCTTATACTTATTTTATGAAACCTTATAGGTCGTTTATTACTTGTTTCATTTTATGAAAATTTTATGTGGTGTGATCTTATCTATTAAAATTGAGATAGATAGTAATGATTGAGAGAATATGATCCTCTAATTATCACTTAATTAAAGAGGATCTGGATCTGAACGCTTCTAAGCCACGTCATAATATCCCATGCTCTCTTATCTTTTTCGTATTCAGTTAAAACCATTCAGTCTTAACTTTCTCTAAAATCTATGAACTATTACTATGCAAGTAAAGCTCTATCCTAATAAATAAATGATCACAATGTCTAAATTCATTATTTACAATCTTTCCTATCCAAGCTAGTTAAGGACCGAAGCACAAAACATGTAGAGTTGTGTGGATAGAAAATGAGAAAAAAAAAAAATCGTCTCGTGGCTTATTCTGGAGAAAATAAATAAATAAATAAATAAAGTGGGAATGAAAGAGGTGGAAAAAAAAGTAATAAAAAGAAAGAATTGGTTTTTTAGTCATTAGTAACTTATAGCTAAATCTTGGTAGTTATCTTAATGTTCAAATGTAAAAAAGATAAATATATTAGTTAGTTACTATATTATTTTAATTGGGAGCGTTGTTCACTTTTCTCACTTTAACCTAGTAAAGAACCTATCAGAATCACTCCATAGGAATGAGCTGATTTAAACTATTGATTTAATAGCCACAATTCTAAAACTAATCCCCTAACCACGTATGAATGGTATAGATTACCCCTGTTTTATAGAGCGTTTTGATACAATCCTTGCTTTTTAACCTAACTTCAACATTTTTTAAGGAAACTTGAAAAAAAATCCGATGTAGATTCTTTTAAATATTTCACTTTTACAACTACATACATTTAGGGGGTGTTTGTTTGCATGCAAGTGAAAGATGAAAGTGAGAAAGTTACTTTCATTTAACAATTAATGTGTTTGTTTTTATGTAAGTGGTTATGAAAGTGAGATGTAAGAATGTTGCCACATAAGATTTAATGTAATTTTGACTTCCCCTAAAAAAGTGGTGAAGTCACATGAAAGTGACAAAAAGGTAACTAATTTAATTAAATAATTTTTAATTATATTTTCTAATTAATCTTATTTTGCCATGTCATCTTTACATTGCACTTTTGATAATAATTTAATTTTTCAAACAAACACTGTATTTCACTTACGTGCTGACATGGATGTAAAAGTTATTTGCAAAAAAAGTAACTTGCATATTTTAAATTCACTTTCAGATTGCCAAACACCCCCTTAAGGAAATACCCGAAGTGTTAAAGGCATGTCATTTTCTCACTTGGTCAGAATCCATTAGATTGAATAATTATTATCTCTAATGTTATCAACTGAGGGTTATATTTTGTTATGTTTTTATATTTTAATATGTGTCGCTGGTTCAACACCATTTTTATGGGTCAAAATATAAGCTCATATTTATTTTAAATTCACAGTCGGTGGGATTAGAATCTGGACTACTCTAATATCATGTCAAAGTTTCTAATACTTACATCCAAATTCGGAAATTGTGGTGATGTTTGAGGGTTGTACTTTTATATTCTAAAAAATATCTATACAGATAGAACAATATAAGGTTCAAAACATCCAAAACTTTTACAAGAATATATGTTGATATAGTCCGTTTTGTGTCACATATATGTTCTGAAAGAATATGGAAGAAACTAAAAGCTCTACAACAAACTAATTAGAGCCCAATTTTGTGGTCTGTGACAATCCATGCTCTTCAAAAACTAAAAGAAAATTACTCGAAAAAGGTGGGTTTGTTTGTTTTTTAAATAATGAGATTGGGTCTCAAAATGAAACTGTGGTTGTATGCATGAAGAAGGTTTTGCATGCCCAAATAGTTGTATCGTATCAGATAGAAAGAGTCCTAACCAAAAAGGTTTTGCGAAATTTCTCATATTACGATTCATATCAAACGCACCTCATTAAACTACAAGCAAATGCATTCCACCTTAGTTTTTTAGAAGAGAAAATATTGGATGTCTCCCAAGAACATAAATCATCTTATTATTCAAAAGAAGAGTGTAATACTTGAAAATTTAATTTAATAGAAAATAGAAAACTACAATGTCCTGATCAATGAAACTGACAAATCTCGTACGGTGTCCCCTCGAGAATTGCGTGACCAAGATCCTACTCGATCCCCAACTTTGCGAGAAAATCCCCCACTTAGTTTGTTGTGAATGCGTCACAAGACTCACAACCGAGCCTGCCGTGATTTTTGTTATTAATATCAGAAATTCTTGGATCGATCATTGTGATGATATTGTTGGATAGTAGTATTCTTAATCTATTTTGGTAACATGAGATCATTAGGATTTCTAATCTATTTTGATAACATGAGGTTATTATGATTCCTAATTTGTTTTGTTTTTGGTTTTAGGATTCCTAGTCTGTTTTGGTTTTAGTTTTTCTATATATATGGAGATTAGAATCAATCATCAAAAGAGAGGAGAGTTGTAATCAGATATTAGAGAGACTTTTGAGCATTGTGAGAGCCAGATATTGTGAGCAAGTTGAGAGCTTTGGTTGAGGGTTAGTATGTGAGTTTTGTGAGATTATAAGCCTTTGTACTCTCCTTGATTTATTGTCTCGCTATTTGTGTGATTTGTAATAGCTTACTTAGATTCCCTCGACAGGTCAGTCCTAGAACTGATGACAGGAAGACCTGATATCTCACTTGGTTGAGATATTTTGCTTAAAATTCTTGCTTTCTTTGTGAAACAGGAATTTCTATTGCGACCTGACTCTCTTGTTGTGCTGCTGAAGTGTAATACCCCAACCCTTGAGAGGGTGATGTGTTAGTATTGATAGATTTGATTGGAATACTCATACCACCAAGATGCATCTTTTTTTCGAAAACCCAACTCCTAGAAACTCCAAAGTTAAACGTGCTTGGCCTGGAGAAATTCTAGGATGGGTGACCCCCTGGGAAGTTTTCCAGGGAGCACGTGAGTGAGGGCAAAACGTGCTGAAAAGACATGTGGTGGTTTGTGAGGCCAGTCCATCAGATCTAATGCGCAACAGATATCATAGTTAGAATCATCTCGGCAGCATTCTGAATAACATCTATCGTCTGCTCAGAGTCAAATATTAATCTAACACAAGTCGTGGACAACGTTACTCCCAAAATTAAATCAGCTCATAAAGAACAAGCAACAATTTCGCATCAAGCACATACATCAGTAGCACCTGAACAATACGCGAAACCAACTTGCGAGTCTCTGTATCATCCCATAATAAGCCTTCGATTTGGCCAGATTCTATCCTGATGGACCTACTCTTACCGAGCCATCTCTATTGATTTTCATCTGATCATTCATGCATGAGCAAGCTAAGGAGTAGATGAGTACTTGTGGTTTTTTTTTTTTTTTTGGGTGCAGGGGGTTGCGGTGTATCATACATCATACACGTTCAATAAATTTGCATTTACTGGCAGCTAACGCACGCTATTCACACTTCTCTTTCTGCATCAAGTTTAAAATATGCCCGCAGTTCCTATTCGTGTTTTCTTAATGAGCTACTTTTATCCTCCCTAGTGACAAATTTCTATAAAGAGTTGGTCGTACAATCAAACTTGCGCTGCGGTTCTTTGTTCATTTGTGCAGTCTCCTCATAATTCAGAGCATAAATTTTGAGTTAGTCTACTCGCACCGCAGAGAACCATGAATCTAGCTAGAAATACGTACTTTCAGAAGAGTATCAAAGAACCACCTGGAAATAGAAGAGAGAAACAGGAGACAACAACTAGAGAAACAATCTCCGAGGTGTTGAAGGGTACTGAATTCAGTAATGCACCCTCTCCTATGGTTGGAGACAAATAATTCTACCAAAGAGTCCCCCTCAAAAATGAAAAAAAAAAAAAAAACATCACCTGTGACAAAAACAATTTCTTGGTTTTGATAATCAATCCCACTTTCTCCTTTCTCATGATCCTACACGTCTAGCAATATATCCTACTTCGCATATGAGTGGCCCTAAAGCTTCTCTCAACTTATTTCTCTCACTGCCGCTGATCCATTGGTATTAATTTTCTTTCAGATGCTTTGTGACCAGCATAATTAAAGGATTGCAATGAAATTTTCCATAATAATGTCTATAGATCTCATAAATCTCTCGCTTATTAGTGATGAAGCACATTCACTTAGTAAACCTAATCAAATTCAGTCCCAAATACTGGATTTGCATCATATAAATTGTAAAAGATTAATCTACCTTTCATACGCCCCAAAGTTTTAGGGGTTTTTATAAAATTTACCTCTTATACGTTGTAAGGAGGGAGCTTGGCAGCTTGCACTCTTTTATGTCCTGAATTTTGCAGACGCAACAACAAGAGAAACTCATAAAACATACCGAACTAATTTAATTCCAGCCGAATAGCAATGAAAATCGAGACGTTCCCGGAAAAAAAAAATACTTTTTTGATCATTGCAGTGTGAACAAGAATACAATAAAGTTGGTCACCCATTAGATTCTTGATTAGTTTGAACCATGTGCATCCCTCAAACGGATCAACGAGTGGATTAGGGTGTTGAACCGTCAAAATCCTCGCAACCAATTTCAAGACATACTTTTAGTCCCGAAACCGGTTAGAAATTCTTGGCAAGCCGAAATTTTTAGACCCTTACCGATTTCATTAAGGAGTTGATGTCCTAAATTCTTGCCTAAAACACTTTATACACCTCTCTTTTTTTTTTGTCCTTTGTGTAGGGTGAATTTCAGAAAATCCCCTTTAGTTTAGGAGTTTTGCCTATGACTTTACTTAAGTATTTCAATTCCAAAAAAATCCCCCATGAACTTTTGAGGGGTTTCGGTAACCCTTTTGAACTTTCATTCCCGTATTATACCCTTTTTACCCTAAAAACCCAAAGTGAAACCATATACCTAACGTGTCACGGGCCTTGGCGAGGTTTGGAAAAAAAAAAAAAAAAAGAGGAAAATAACCATTAGCCCTACAAAAATCACCCTACTATCTTTTTATTGTCCGTACTAAGTTTTGGTAGCTCAGTGATATTTTCGTATCTTGTGGTCATGTGCACGTCACATGACACACTAGACCTGCGGTGTAACTTTGGGGGTTAAAATGAGAAATGTTGGAAGTTCAGCGGAGTAGAAAAAGTTTGGATGGCTTCGTGCAAGACTCTAATCACGGGTTTTGTGGAATTGAAATAGCTGAAGGGGTATCTAAAAAAAACCCCGAAGTTAAGGGGGAATTTTCCAAAATTAAGCCTTTTGTTTGCTTTTCTCGTAAACAATATCCGAGCCTCTCGAAACAAACCAATGGCAGATCTGGTCTAAAAGTATCGGGTTCTACGCTTTATTTAGAAATTGCGCCTCGTATATAAGAAATCTGAGCATAAATTGAAACAGCCAAGAAATCCTCTTAAGACACAAGTCATCATTGAGATACGAGAGTCAACCAATCGCCAGGTAAACTTTCTAAAAGAATGGGAAAATGATATATTATTAAATCGAAATAAAAAACCAATTCATAACTGAAAATAATGGAATTTACAAATAAATGAGCCCATTTTGGATGCCTATACACGTTCTCGGATTAGAAACTGGCTTCAACGATATAAACAAGTGATGGAAAAAGATCTCTGTTGTCATCGAATGGGGAGGAGACGATGAAGTTGTCAGGTGTTAGGAATTAATGATGAGTATACGCCAAACTAGCTAGTTCATAAATTTCCGGCAATTTGGCGCTTGGCAGAAGCAAGGGACTTTCTTATCAGCACTTTCATCAGGATCAAACAAGTAGTCATACCTGCAAAAGAGAAAAGACACCGACTTATCAGCTTGAGAGAGATATATATTGGAATTAAACTGTGGTGACATATAACGCCAACAACACTCGACTTGGATTTCAACTGTGGTGACATATATTGGAATTTACAAGATTAGAAGAAATTATACTGCCTACTTACTACAGGAGATTAATATAGCGTTTATTGGAACGGGAAACATGAATTATGGAAGAAGAAACTCCCTACTGAAACAAGTTAAGAATCCCCAGCTGCTGAAAGTAAATTTTCCTACTAATGAAACCTCACTATTGCTCTGCCCCAATTAATGAATTAAGCATAAAACTCAAATGATAGAAAGAAAGAGAGCAGCTTCAGATAAAATACACTACGTTAGCTCACTGCCAGCAGAAACATTAGACTTGGCTATTAGGATAATTCGGTTCTCCTCACCACCCACGCTCATTATCCTAGCGTAGCAATTTGGTGTACACTGCATCGAGAATTAAAAAATATATAAATAAATAAGGAGAATAAAAATAATTGTTACTCTAGGAAAAGTTCTAGAAGGATAATGACTTACAGAGTGGTTAATCAAACGTGCAATGTTTCCTTTCGTTGTAGCATCAACCACTACCTCTTCACTGATCTTGAATAACTATAACAGAGAATATACATGATAGAGCATTATCAAGTAAGTTCAATAAAAATGCTGGAAAAACACTGCTTACACAGAATTCTGACAACATTTGATTAGAAATACTAATCAAACGACTTCTGAATTATAATAAAATAACACCCCTAGCAAGTGACCTAGTAGCTAGGGCCCGAGGCCTTGGCTCAAAAGGCCAAGGGTCGATCTGTGTCTATGGCATATGCCTATCCCCAGTTTCTAATTATTAGGTATTGCAACTTGTGCTATGCTATTCACCTTGGACTGAACTGGACTGTGAAAGGTTCCTCGCACCAAATAATAATAACAACAACACACCAAAAAATGGATGAAGGTTGTCAGCCCAAACATCGACTCAGAAGAGAACACCCCCGCGCCCCGCG
>BQKN01064356.1:182902-208213 GCA_022839385.1 Asparagus kiusianus | reverse complement strand
CGCAGCAGCCCACGAAACCCACTCACGTGGGTGGGCCCCCTATCACATTATGAAATATTTTAGAGTGCTAATAATTATTTATTTTGAAACAGTACTTCTCTCTCTAGAGAGAGATCAAACTTACATGCATGCTAAGTACTAAGATTTGACAAAGTCTGTACTTCAACACCAAGCTGCCATTACGAAATTCTGAAAGAAGGTTGAAACGATTAGATATGAATGTCTTACAACCACACTAAACACGGGCGAATCATGTCCCAGATTTCTCAATTGCTTGGTCAGAGAACTTATCAATGTTTAGGCATTAACACTGAAATTTCCCCTAGTTCCATAATTGCCAAACTGCACATTTTCCTTCAATAATTTGGGTGAATGAAATAATGACATCCATGAATCTTTCGCCATGACTGTTGATATAAAAGGCTTAGCTATCTTAAATGATTCGAATATTTGCTAAATTGATGTTAGGGATTATGAAAGAAAGCAAAAATAACATAACAAGAAAATAATGCAGGAATACAGTAGCTCACATAACAATCTTTTCCTTCCAACTGGTACTGTGCCTCCCTCAAGTCCGCAACACTGCGCCTGACCTGCTCACCACGATACTCAATAATCTGTAGGCAGACAGTTATGTTACTGGCAATCAAGGGAAACACTCGCAGTCCTAAGTAAGCAATTCGTAAATAAAATTCACTAGAAAATTACTACTTTTCAACAAACCGAACCAGGAAAAGACATTATGGCATTTTGACAATTTAGCAAAACTACTACCAATTTATACTCATTTTGGTATCCAATGCTTTTATAGCAATTATTTTATGTTGCAGTAAACACTTCCTGGTGGACAAAGTTAATGTAAGTGCACACACACACACACACACATTATGCATCCAATGCTTTTGTAACAATTATTTTACGTTAGAACAAAAGATTCATACACGCAAACACATGAGCGCGCATACAATAGGAAAGAAAAAAAAGGAAAAAATTGCATGCTTATACACACTTTGTCATCCCATGCTTTTCCCCCCTCATATTAAAAGTGAAATGCAATTCTTATGATGTGGAATATATGCATTGTTGAATCCTATTCCCCGCCTTCAAATAACCCAACGTCTCTAGGATTTTATGCCCGCATTCATATCGGTGCCCAAGCACATGTCTAAGTCTATATAAATTGTTTTAGTTATGGAAGTTAGTAATATACTATTGGATGCAATAGTATTGAGTTATTAAATCATTATAACAAAAATCTTTTTGCATTATATGAGAGCGCTGCTCAAGTGTATGTAAGCCAAAGCTTGTAAAGGATGTCAACTACAAGATTTTAGAAATCAACATATCCTGGATGTGAGGATCAACCAGCTGACAGAATTCACCTTCAGGGAATTTGCTATTTTGTTGATTATCTCATCCTCTAGCAATAATACGCCAACTTCTCTGTGTCTCTCTTGCTTAGAAAGAGGTAATATTTTTAGGACCTGAGTAAGAGGACCGAACCTGCGTAAGTGAATATTTTGAGTTTTGGATTACATTTTTAAACGTCGACAATGGGATATGTTCTAAGGGGAGAGATCGTTATAGTTTTTATTTAATTTTTTTCCAAAAATTATTTTCTTTTAGGAAGCCAAAAAAACTGTGAATGATTTATTGAAGGTGTCAATGCAGATGATGGAAAAGTGTATCCAGTCGAGATTTTCTAGTCTCCAGGCTCCGATGATGATTTATCACCCATTAGGAGTGGTGTGTAAGGTAAATGCCTACTGTGCTGCACGATCCCGAGTTCAGGTAGTTGTCCTTGAGAAGAAGGGAATCAAGGATATTCAGTGGAGTCCACTGTCTCTGATGATGGAATGAGTACGAGGATGAAGATGTCCCATGGTCTAATTATTAGGGATGGAAGGAGTGAAGGAAATAAAGAAGATGATTGTGATGTTGACTCGAATTGAGCTTCGGATTTCCATTCACTCACTGCTCTTCACTTCTACCTAGATTCACTTTTAATACTCATCACTAGAGCTGGATGTTGGACTTTTGGTCTGTTTGCTATTCTTGATTTTGGATGTTTATCTTATGTTTATGAACCACCAGAGTACATGGTAAATTTACTAACTTCCAATGGATGTTATGTATATAAATTTGCATGTTCTCTGGACTTTAGGATACCATGATGGTTGTAAAGTTAGTTATCTTTGGAATCTTCATTTTACGTTAGTTATGTACATTCATTTTATGTGTCACTGACATTCTTTTTCGTGCTATATTTATCATCGTAACTCTGGCTAGGAAAGCTGTACCTACATATCTATATCCATCCATGTAATGTATTGACTTGCACTTGCAAGCCATTATCTATATGCTTGCATATTCTTTATTCATCCTCCTTAGCTTGTTATTTGCAGATTTATACCTGTTGTTAGAAGTTAGTTTGCTTGTTTGTTTTTTCCCAGCGTTACTTTTCAATAATCAACTAGTGAATTGTACCTTTTATACCTTAGACACTAGAAAATCATTAGATTATTTTTCGATCATCTTCCCAGGTCTACTAAATTTCTTCTAACCTTTGGTTATTAATTACAATAAGTCTAAATGCCAATGCAGCTAAGTGCTAGTGAGTTCTGTGCTATCAAGGTCCTTTAACACATTAGATCAGTCCTTTAACACATTATATCCCCATGTAGCTACAAGGTGAAATAATCAATTAACACGTAATAATGTGTTATATTATTTACTAGGGGAAAACTGACTTAAAAACAAAATTGAAATAAACAAGCTTCAAAGCTTCTTATCGATAAGTGTGCCTTAGGAGGCTCAAACTTGAAAATGAGTGACAGAATTCACAAACTCAGGACAATACTACTTTTGCATAAATGACAAAAACTATTAAACTTTGGTAGACATTGAAAGAAAACGACTGAAATGCCTAACGCCATCTTGTACTTTATAGTTTAAAGCATTACCATTTCTCCTTCTTGAATGTTCCTACGTGCAAATAGGCCCCATCCATGTATTCCAGATCTACCAAAACATACTCGACTTTTCTCAGTTGACTGGAAAATGAACAAACAATGAACTAATGAAGATTAAACAGAATGTAAAAAAGAAACATATAAATGTAACGGGAAAGGAAATTGCCTGCAGGTAAGAAAGCCGCTCTCTATATGTGGAAAATGACTCTGGATCCTTCTTGTTCTGTGAAACAATACCAGAAACATATCACTTAAAGTTTCAAACTGATCAACTGATTCAACTCCATTAAGATAAATCAGTGAGTAGGAAGAAAAGATTACCATAGATACATTCAATCTTAAAATTTCACCAATTGAATGATGGCAAGACCCCTTAATTATGTGTGCAGCGGCATCTTCCAACTTTCTCTATGAGAAGCAGAATGTAAGAATCAGAAGAGTACTATTAAAGGCTCAGTACATGAGTATAGATGATCGATTTAGAACCAATTTAAGAACAAAATCTGATTAACAGGCACCTTCAGTGAAGCATTCTAAAGTTTACACGATCTAAGAGAAATATATAATCACAGAAAAAGTGAAGAATTTTAAACAACCTAAAGGAAATATATACCCACAGAAAAATGTGAACCGTTTCATTCTGAAGCAGCGCATCAAATATTAATCCATGGATGCCAATATCTTGAACAGGAAAAGAATGAAAATTTATGTACCTGACCACTTCTACATGAAGCCATACCCACACCTGCACTTCCTTGGATACTCCTTGAATATATGCATACATTTATTCGGGATATGTTTTTAATTAAAACAATTGTAATACACTACTTGGACGTATACTACGAAACTACTTCCTCAAACTTGTTTGACATGGGTCAAGTTCGTTTTAGCCTATACACAGTTCAGAACTATAATTTAAAAGGGTTATAGTCTTATAGATGTAAAGTATAAAACTGTAGAACATTGTATAATGGTACTGAAGTAGCATATCAAATGTAAGATTAGTGTTCAACTATATATTTTGCAAACTAAAAATGGGTATGAGCAATTACAGTGTAAATTCCAAAGTGACTTTGTAGGACATTTCCTATTTAACAAGTTCCACTAAGCGTGATCTTTCAAAGAAATCTTCATGTATTCCATGGTGACGGTGAACGAAAATCTTAACAAGTTTCTCGATCTGAGGCACCACTGCCACACATAAAATACATGAAGGTATTCAACCTGCAAAAGAGATATGACCATAGTTTTCAAACTAATAGAAAACATCATATATCCGGCAATTTAACTGAATTTTGTAAGTGAAACTTGTTGACTATCACGGAAAAGTCAATTAAGATTCAACAAGAACACTGGTCTGAAATGTCAATTATGATATGATGAAAAAAAAGATATAAGATAGTGATAGCACTGCTCTTTTAGTGTTTTTAGGATGCATGGCATCGATCCAAAATTTCAAAAATACTTATCTATCACCAAAAAACAGATTGCAGGAATGGGTAAGATGCATCAAAAAAAAAAAAATATCGGCAATCTAAATGTCATAAAGAATAAAAAATCTAGCATGGTATGGTAGAAATTAGATTTTAGGCAAAGCATAATATATGCATTTACTTACCTTAGATCCTGTCTTTTTATAAATCAGGCATCTAGCTGCAGATGAAGTTTCAGAATGATGTGAAGGTAAGGGTGAATCCTGTTGAATGTCTATTCTAATTTTCCTTGAAGCATTATTCTCTCTGTTCTTCTGAAGCAACTTTTTTGAAGTGAAGACTCCGTGGGGTGTATGTATAACTAAAACAGTATCTGGGTCCGGTGTCCTGAACAAGAAATAAAAACATGTGACTGCATTAACTTAATGAAAACATTAATTATGCGCGTCCTAGATAATTCCATTCAAGAAACATGCATGGGACTTCATGACTTTAATCATGAAGAAAATGGAAAAAAGAAACAATGACTAAGCTTAAACAAAATAAGTTGTATAATCCACACATCAAGTATGCACAAGTGTCAGAGAATCAATTTTAATTTTCTGATGTCTAATTATATTTGGTAGGGGTGGAAATGAAACGAATTTGAATTGAGCACCCCACTATTCATATTTGTATTCGGTTCATACTTGACTATTTGAATTTGAATTCAGATTTGAAAAGAATAGGAAATTTGAATTCAAATTTCCTTTGAATAGTATTCAAATATTCAAAACTATTTGCAAATATTCGTTAATAGTGTTTAGGCAGACGTTGTGGATTATTGGGGTCATATTTGGTAAATATTCATTATCCTATCATAGTCTTGCAACGCAGCCAAACATGATACAACCAGTAAATATGCAACTTAGTGATTAAATGTAATGTTCAAAAATGAAAAACAATTTATATGGGGCTATATGTGTAGTAAACTTTTGGGATGCATAGAGAATGTAATAAACAAAGTGTATAGGGTTAAAGTCTAAATATAAATGAATAGTTTGTTAAGCAAACGAATCGAATATACCTATAGTCAAATTCTACTCGTTTATGAACCGAATACTATAAACTATTCGTTTATTGTTAAATGAACTATCGAATTGAATATGACCGTATACTTAAGCGAATAAATGAAAAAATATTTGTTAAATATTTGGTTTGTTTGACCCCTACAAAAAGGTAACAACTTCCAACATTTATCATGATAGGAGGCTTAAATGATGATCCTTTCTCTGAAAAGTGGATTGGGCTCTTACCTGTGATGTGAGCAATACGAAACCCACCTTGTTATCTGTCTCCTGTTCTTTTCTTCACAATGCAACTGTTATGAAATATATGTTAATACATTACACAAGATAGATGGCTGTGTTGAACGCCTTCTCATTGTCATACATCTTATTGTATTATCAGGAACTAACCTCCATACGATATCCTGCTCTTGATGCACACATTGCATGATAGTAAGTTGAACATGTATAGCACTTTGTGCAGGAACCATGCATTTGTTTACATATTACACAGGTCTGGATGCACATGAATAAATAGGGTTAGAAAAATAAGAATTTAGTGGTTAGATTGCTTAAAATGCATAATCAAGGCAGTGTAGCTTATTTCGAAACAGTAATGATATGAGTTTTTACCTTACAAAAAGACTCTAACGGAATGTTCGCTATGCCGATGGCAGGCTCCATTTTTTCCTCGCTTGCAAAAGAGACAACTGGCTGAAACCAAGCACATGTTACATGCACCCATAATGTATCAACATCTGTTGGCTTCAGAGCCCCACCTAAGAAACAATTAGCTAGATTAACTTAAAGGTTTGTAGTAAATACAATCAAACTGATGACAAAAGGTCATCAAAGATCTATCAGGTATATCAATATGATGACCCTATAACTGTGTCTGTGATTGACAATACTTGACAGCAAACGAGAAGTTTGAACTGAAATCTTGATCCACCTAAATGTTTAATTTGTCATGGAAAATTTACAAAAAAATTGTAACTAATAGCATTAGCGGTTGAAACATCTGTTGTGTATCAAAAGAATAAACACTCCAACCATGTAGGCTGGTTATCTGTAAGCTTCCCATTAATATGAGAATACCTTTCACTGGACAAAGACAGCATTCCTTCTTTCGCTGTGGTATTTCACACGCTTTGCAGACCCAAGATGTGAAATCCTTTTTACCTCTTGCTCCATAGCATTCCTGGTGTACAGCTATTTGACATCTGGAAATTTACAGAAACTTAATAACGCCACTTATGTTATTTAGCAAAACACTTAACAATTAAATGAGTTACTACCATGTGAACTTATTACTGGCAAGGTACAGTATACTAGCAAAACACTTACAATTGAATGAGTTACTATCATGTCAAACTTATTACTGGCAAGGTACAATATAGTGCGGAATACCTGTTACAAATGATGATTTTATTATACTCCCAGTCTTCAGCCCATCTGCAGATTGCACATCTCTCAGTCGTCCACTTAGGGCATACTGAATTATATGCTTCTATTAAGATGATGTTTATGGCAAACACTATTAGCGCAGTCGACAATTTAGTTAACAATAAAAGAACAGCTGCTGTCTTTTTTAAGCTGTCTATCATCAAATAATTATTGAGCCTAAGAATGTATGTACCTTGTAATACTGCAAGTATCTTCTCTTTCCTTACTGTCTGAGATGAATACTTGGCATCATATGCGAAAATGGTACTATCATGGTTACGCTCTATCTGCAGGGCAGCAAGATAGTAAGTTTTCACACCACAATTTAACTAGTGAAAATAACAAATATTAGTCAGTTCATGAAGTCCATGAGAGTTCAGAAACATGGATAGGCGGGCAGTCCACGTCTAATTTTATTCAGATTGATGGAAGCTTAAACCCAAAAGAGGAATAAAGCACGCTTGATCAGGTCTAGCAACCAAGTTCATGCCTTGGCAGGGTGGCCAAATTTCATACCCACTTAAGTGGATTCTAGCTCTACACTTTCACAACATGTGTGTGTTTGTTCACTTGCTTGTTTATGTGTGTGCAGACGTGTGTCCGTGCATGCGTGCATGCAGGAAATGCTTTGCAAAATGTAAGAAGTAACTATGAAGACTATTGATAAACTTTGTTGCAGGTTTCAAAAAAGATCCTCATGAAATACAAACCCATTGAGAAAGTGGAGTCATTGTACTTTTGACTTTAACACTACTCTTCCACTTTTTACTTCGGCAACCTGTGTGCCGCTCCCACTCAGTAAGTGTGTGTTTCATTCCCTTGCAAGAACCGCAGGGACACATAACCCTGCCAAATCAAATAAAGATCAAAATTTTCTACCAAAATGATCAAAGTTGTGTATCAAATTTGAAGATAAAACATCTATAGATAAAATAATGATCAAAGTTGCCTTGCAAAAGGGAATGTTGCAGTTGCACAAACACTATGCACATTTCAAGTAAATATGATCCATGCACCTATTGCCCATTCTATAACAACTTAAAGCAAGTATTAATTTTGAACATAACAACTTTTTTTTGTTATATCAATAAAAAAATTATATCATTAGGCAAAAAATAAGACAAGTTGTCATTTCACCTTAATCCATCAGATAAATGAATATTCATTGTAGAGAGCCCTGCCTACCTCCCAAGTTTTCTAGAATCTAAAATTAATACAAAGCTTGCTACAGCCTAACATAGAATATATTTGAATATTTGATCATGTTCAAAAATGAGTTTTTTTTATGAAATGCAATGTATAACAAACCTAATACTAGCAACAAAAGATTCTCTGCTTGAGTAAAAAATAAGCACTTGCTATGAATAGACGACTTTTAGTACTTACAAATGTTGATCTGGCAGGTACATCCCTTCCATGCCACAGCACACAACATCTACTTTAGAAAAATGTTTGTCTTGACAACTCTTCTCAGTGTATCTGTTAATCAAGCTGGCATCCTTATTAAGACTTATCAAGATAAAAGTCAACCAAAGAAACGAAGGTTGCAGAATGTCAAATAAATGGAAGTCATGAAAGTATTGGAGGTATACCTAACTTCTGTATGATCTGTCACTGCATCTGCCTTGTACTTGGAGCATAAATAATCAACACCCTCCAAATCCTTTTAGAACTACAAACTATATCAGTGTCCATATATAGCAGGCTTTAAAATGTAATCGCATAATAAGTACAGGTAATCAGGTCATTTTAAAGGAGAAAAGTTGACATTTCTGTAGATCTGTCATAATTTCCATCAACCAAGTGCGACTAATAGACAAAGACTTAAAACACCTTTGCAGTTTCCGTAGGCTAATTGTTCTGAACCAAACTTTACTTTCAATGAACTTTAGAGGGAAGTAAGAACCCAGATTCGTTGCAAGTCACATATTTACCGCCAAAGGAAAATACTAACTTATAATTACTGATCCTGCAATGTTTGGTTAAGATTCTGTGGATGTCACCCTACTACCAGTCATAGAAGAAAGGACAGCAATAAACCAAATAGAAGACTATCGTCAGGCGAATATTCTTGGTTTGATTTTGGACATCTGTGATCCGAATTGACGGATTCTTAGAAGGAGGTGCGAGAATGAGTTAGAATAAAGTATCATTCTTAGAAATTGAAAAACAGAAAAAATACATGATCAAAACAGTTTAAGAGGCTAAAAATTTAGGATATTGACGAAGTAAAACAATGGCATTATGGCACTCAAAGAAGGTCAAAACCGCATGATAGATTTCATGTGCTAAATATAGTAAATAATGAACCATTTGTGAAATGCTATGTTAGAAAGGATTTAATTTAACAACTGCTGGCATATTCATTTCACAATTTCTTAATGTTCTGATGTGCTCCTCAGGCATGGATATCGATGTAACAAGATTTCCCGGCATGTATTTCTCCTCTGTGCAAAATGATGAAGTTACGGACTCAAAATTAACAGCCAACTGATTCTACAAGATTAGCAGTTATCCAAGCGGTCAGATTTCTACTAGGATTTACTCTGCCAAATAAATATCTATGTTTTCAAAAAAATTAAAAAAATTCATATAGATACTTTATAGATCCATGCATGTGTCACGACGAGTACTGGATAAGATGGCACATCCACAATGTAGAACATGCATAAAGGAGTACATACCTTACGCAAGGTCACATGGAAAAGAATATTTCCTTCATGTAGAAAGTGATATTTATTTACTGTAAGTATTGCTCTAATGCTTGCTTCCCGAAATAGATACTCTTATCAATGACTAATGTTGTTTACAATTAAAATCAAAAAATTTAACATACTAACCAAGTTTGGATTTCCATTTAGCACTTAAATCAGAATCATGCCTTAAAAGATGAAGTCAATTTCCTATAGCAAACATTATTACCTTTCTCACTTTTTCTAGGCTGTTTCATAGTCTAGCAAAATTTTGGCGTCTTTCTAGAGATTAAACTGTGTAAACTTAAAGAACCAAGTAGCAGTATTTTTCTGACTCAAAATTGGGTATCTGTGGTAACTGCAATTCCCAGGCTTTGAAGGGTTGTATGAAAAGGTAAATCAATACTTACAAGCTATTTTATAACATCGAGCTACTGGCATAGACTTATCTTATAATATGAGGTCAAATTTGCATGAATAAGCTTATTAAAGCACTTAAGCACAAACCCTAGAGGAAGATCAAGAGGTAATATCCCCAGCAGAGGAGGGTGAGAAAATCGGTCTTTGTCTTTTCAAGGGAATAAGAGGTCTTATATGGATGCTTAGAATTGGGTTGATGCCTGATGAGGCACAGCAAAAGCTCACTCCTTCCTTTATCCATAAGCTATAGAAATAAGAGCCAAGCATAGGGGAATGCCAACCGGTAATAGATGTGCCTAAGACTTCTGCAGGCCAATCAGGAATAGAAGATGTTGTCGCCATAAGAGTTCTTAATAGTAAAACACCAGTCCTTAGCCGCATGCTTGATTGCCTTTCCGCTTTTCCTGATTACTTAATGGTTTTCCTGTTCTTCCGCTTCTTAGTAAAATAGTGAAGGATATTCTGTTAATAAAGCCAAAAGGGTTTCGGCAAAATACATAACTCATGCTCCTTTAGGTTCTTTAAATATTGGAGGTGGTGTAGCTGCCAAAATCAATGCAGTCAATTATGTCTCTCCTAGAAGGTGGTCAGTTACTTTGCATTTTTTTTTCTAGGATTCTTCCTATTTGCGGGTCATTGTGGCATGCGGACCCATGCAGCTGCAGCAGAATTTGAAAACAGAATCACAATAACTTTCAAATGCTATATAGATGGTAAAAATTCATTTATACAGCATTCATCTGAAAATAGTAGCCTGCTGTATGGATCTTTTTCTTTTGAAAATTTCCAAAATTATTACAAATAGCTATGTTTTTATAGATCAAATATCTCATATAGGATGTCATTGAACTGCGGAATTGTTGGTTCCTTTTGCTTGAGCAGAAGTCTGGTTGCTAGTTAGCTATTCAAGCACCCAAATCCATAAGATATTTACAGGTACGGCCAATATATTATGTGAATACTATCAAATGAATATTTCTTTTTCTTTTTCCTCCTTCCTTTGTTTTTTTCAGAACGTGAAAACACCAAGGGAAGTAATAGCACGGCCATAAATGGAGTTCTTTCAAATAGTTGGGAAGTTCTACAATGTCATAAAGTGCCAGCATTGGTCTTTTTACCAAAGAAGAAATTTTCAAAACAGCCTCAAACCATGTTTTAATTTTCAAAACTGACCCACTTTTTTTTACCAAAATCGACTCACTTTTTGCCACGTCAGCTTAATCTCATTTCCTAATTAGTCGGGGTTGCCAACCCCAACTATTTAGGGCATAAAAATCGGGTTTAAGGCTTCTAATTGGGGTTTAACAACCTCCTAAACAGTCGGGGTTGCCAACCCCGACTGTTTAGGAATGAGATTAAGCTGACGTGGAAAAAAAGTGGGTCGATTTTGGTAAAAAAAAAAGTGGGTCGGTTTTGAAAATTAAAACATGGTTTGAGGCTGTTTTGAAAATTTCTTCTTTTACCAAACACAAGGACATGAATCGAACTTATGTAGTCAAATCTACAAGAAGCTTGCCTTGATCTGTGATTGGCAATCCTGATCATGGTTTGAGCCAGTGACCTCCTGGATCACTCTAGGGAGAAGCTTATGATGATTAGAAGGCTGTACGACCATAGCAATATTGTCCTGCACCCCAGAAAAACCATGTTCGGCTAAGAAGGCCTCCTCTATTGCTGTGTGGAAGTCACTGAGCTTGCTTTTTTGCAACTCTGTTTGCTCCTGAAACCTGCAATACAGAGAATTATGAACCGGATGAGATTTGATTCCGTAATAAAGCAACAAGACAGGATTAAAAGTTATTGCAATATATGACAAACACATAATAGCTTTGAAAGTTAAAACTTCTTAACAATTAGGGCATCAATAAGAATTAAACGACCAGATATTTATAAAAATATGCGAAATGAATTTCACTTTAATTTAATATTTTCACCTTTTCATCTCAGATAAAAACAGGGTCTGTAAAAGTGTCTCATAGTTTCATCTTAGATAGAAATTTCACTTACCTATCTAGATGGTCCAGAAAAGGAAATATCAACTCCTGCTTCACCCACGCATAGTCCTGCTAATCATCCATTGGTCAAACTAAAGTAATCATAAATTAGTCAAAATAAAGTAAACACAAACAAGTCAATTATTGGTGACAATTTTAAACAAAGAACAAAACCATTGAAATTCTCTTTACCCTTTTGTTTCCAGGTCCGAAGCAACCGAAGAACATCACCAAGATTGCTCCGGGGACACATAAATCCGAGTCCGTTTTCAACGATTGCTGCATTGCATCAACAACAATCGCAGGCCAAGCAGGATACGTACTTCCCAACTGAGCCCAAACAACATCCCCTACAGCAAGCTCTGTCTTGTTCGCCCTTCCCTGCTCAAAATTACAATCCTGCCACCACTGTTCACCAACATCACAATTACCCTCTTTTGTTACCGTACTTCGAGACGGTGAAAAATGCTTGTTTCTATTGAAATTCCTGCAGGCCCAGTACAAATCCTGCTCCTCCTTTCCGTACAATGCGATCGGATTAGTCCTGGAATCAACGAAATTTTCACCTCTGCCGTCAAAATCGGGGTCTAGGGTTTTCGAATTAGGTCTCTTTTCGTCCCCAGGATCGATCAGCACGCAATCAGGCAATCGTTTAGGGATCACCTTCGCCCGCCCCCTCGACGTTCGCGCCGGATCCCAGCGGTTCGTAGAAGACCTAACCCCCCCGGAGTAGAAAGACGATGCGGTGGACGAAGACGTCACGACCGCGCTGCTGGCATCATCGCCGGCGGAATCTCGCCAGAGATTCTCCAAGGCGAAGGGGTCAGGCCCCGGCCGCTTAAGGCGTGGCATGGCGTCTACCCTCTGTTCGCCGTCGTCGTCCTCGTCGACGACGTTGGGAGGGCCGCTGCAGCGCTTTAGGGCTGACGTGGACGACCTAAGGCAGCGCTTGACGATCATAACCGAGGTTCTTGAAGCGAAACGATGGAAGAAACCCTAATTCTTGAAGAATTAGGAGGGAGGTCGCTTGAGGATTGGGGATCTCCCGCTGTTTTGTATCGTGACCGGGTTCCCAGTTATAATTGGGAACAAGAGTGAGCAAAAGCGATTTACGTGTTCTTTTCTATCTCGTGTCCGACTCCGAATCTGAGTTCGATTTGGTCAAATACTTGGCGTCTACTGCGATTTTTGGCCGCGGACGATTGAAGCTCTGAGGCGAATTGTATTAATTATGGCTCTAGAACTTGATCGATACGGAAGCCTAGAGAACTTGCTCTGTTTTCTCTCTACTATCGTCTTTTATAGGCAATGACGCGGTCTGCAAAGAATTAAATCCTTCCTTCTTCGTTGTTCGTGATCCTCGTCTCCTTGAGAGACCGGCGAGCGCATGGGTTATATTGTATTGTGGCGGTCGTACGAACCCATTTAACTTGGACTCGTCGTGCATCTGTTCAGTGAAGTCGTACGAAGAATTCTTGATGGAAGTATAGAAAGTGTACTCTTTAGGAGAGCGCGATGTGACGAAACTTTGGAATAATCATTTTCCAAATTTTGTGGAAAGAGTTTATATACGGTGCGACTCCGGCAGAAAGAATTTGGGTAAAGAGGTGGCAGTGTGCACGGGAAAAATTGTCATGGGCGCCTAGATTCCGAACAAAAGGAATTATCCTCCTTAAGGTCAAGCTGGCCATTATTTTGTTGTTGGTTAAAGAGTAACTAGTTTCAAGCCCGTGCGATGCACGGATTTGTCTAATATATAAAAATTGATATAGCAAAAGAATGCAAAATAAAACAGTAATAATAGGTAAGTAGTCAGAAATGATACAACCTAAGCACGTGTCAAGTATATATATCTATGAATCAAAACAATAATGATCAATATAGTGATAATTGATAAACAAAATATCTATCATAATCATATCAAGTTGTTAGGTTTCTCAACGCAAAACCACCAAAAAAACATATAGTGCATACAAAAGTTTACTAAATAAAGTTTTAGACCAAAATACTAAATATAAGTTCCATACATCATAAATCAAATTGAAATTTTTCAGAAAAGGGCTTGAACTCTCTGTAGAATATTCTAATTCTCCTTTTCTATTTTGATTTGTTTTTGCTTTTTGTTGCTAGACATTTGCGTAGAGATCAAATCTATTGAAACTGAGTGCTCGACATCAGATTCCAACGAATTTCTCTTGCAAGGAGTAATGTTATCCGAAGAACAAATTTCAACTTCATTGTCACAAGTGACGGACAGTGATGCCTGTGTTTCAGTATAACATAATAATTAGCATGTTATTGAGGTGACAAGAAAGGATTGTTGTACAATTAATGTGAAGAGTCAAGAAATCAATAATAAAGTGAAAAGAAATAGGCAATCCAAAGTGATAATGATGAATGTTGTAGCAAGAAAAAGATACTACTGAAAAAGATATTAAAGAATACAAACATGAGGAATGAAAAAGAAAAGCAATACTAAGTGTATTGACTTACATTATCAAGATCATCTTTCTTTTTGTAAGATTCAGCTTCATTAGTGAAATATTCTTAACATGTCGACTCCTAATGATTTAGAAGGAAAAATATTAATAATATATTGCTCAACCTCATATATATATGCAGATTGATACATGAAATATTATGAAGCTTTTTGGGAAGAAAAAACACCTTTCAATATCTGGTAACGCGCACAAACCTTTGCAACCTTCAGATAATTTTTTAGATGTGTGAATAATTATCACAAACATGCAATTGTGAGGTCAGAAAAACCTATAACATATGTTTAGGAAGTTTTCGGAAAATGTCCAAATTATAATGCTTTTTAAAATAACATATATGTTTGAGAAGTAGGTAACCGGTATTCGAGTGGCGTTCAAAGATGCATTAATTCTAAGTTATGTGATTTTCTAAATAAATAATCTCTAAAAAAACACAAAAATTCTATTAAAAATAATTTCTGTGGTCATCTCAATAAAAAAGAACAACTACATAATAATTTTTTACTTAGTTTTGGACACTAATCGGCGTATAGATTGCAGCATGTTCGGTTGCAGATTAGTAGTTTAGAACAAACATGACGCCACATAGAAATTGGAAAGAAAAACTATTTATACAAAAGATATTAACATAGAAAGTAATGTATTGTGGCATGAAGGTCCACATACAAATTGGAAAGAAACATGCAAATCAAAATTTAACATTGATCACAGAAGGGAGAAATACTGAAAAAAGTAATAATTAAACATGACATAAAACATGCTGTTTCGAGAGGGTTGAATTCAAGTTGATATGAAATTCCTTACATGTGAATGCATTAATAATAATCACCACCTGTAATAATGTCTTGTAATAATAATCACCACATGTAATAATATCTTGTAATATGTCGAGACGACATACTATTACTCATGATAACACAACTTCAGCAACAGATCTCTCACAAGCACTGTAAATTGTCAAAAGACTTTTCAGTTTACAGCCATGCACTTCAAAAAGTACTTATAACTAACTTTATTGCTCCATACATGGGAAATATTATGCTAAAAGAGCACATAATTGAAACTTCCATCCTTATAACTAATATCGACATGATTACCACTTCTGTAAAAAGCCAAGTAATTAAAGACCAAAGCTGTTCAAACTTCATCAGTATTAAACTACAGCAAAAGATAATAAAAATGATCGGGGGCAATGAAACAATACCAAATACCCCTTGCTGTAAACATCAAGACAATGAGATATTTGGTCCTCTTCTAGGATTGTTAAGAACAGGAAATGGACAAATAGATGCGAGACAAGTCAACTAAACAAAAACCCACCAGCCTAACCAGTTATAACATAGTGACGCAAGGTTGAAGACCCATGTGAATAGTTAGTTCCATAAATGAATCTAGCAAGCTCATAGTTACGGAAGCAAGGAACAATTGTTGACAGATAGATAACACACCATGCAGAATGGTAAACCTACATATATACTTACAATTATAAGCTAACAGCGAGCTGGAAGTGTCATCATATAGTACATTTTAAAAAAAACAACAGCATCTTGAGAAAAGCTTCTAGCAAGATGATTATCACAGGTTTACATACCAAAAGATCTGTAAGTTTCAGCACTGCAAGCTATATTGATCTCTCCAACAGTCCAATATGTTTCCAGTTTAAAGCTGACATGTCCAATAACTATAAAGAGGATATCATCTATATGATGCAACAAAAAATTTATATGGCATACAAAAGTTTCTGATTACAGGAAGGTTCTTGGATATATGTTGTTCCTATTGAAATAACGGACTTGTTAGTGTATACGAAAGAAAGATACAACAATCCGAAGATCCATATCATGGAGAATGGTTTGTATTTATTATAAAACGCAGTTACATGATTGTTCACAACAAATCTTAGAAGATTGGAACAAATGAACACTATCTTTCAAGAGAACTTAGTAATGAATTGTTCAACCATTATATTGTTCTGCTTAGTGGTAAATGGGTAGATTGCAAATAATCCCCCTCATCTATATTTTCACTAACAATTATCATCCCTCAATTATTTTCCTAGCGTTACCACCTTTGAATTTTAATTAAATAGCTTGCATCAAAATAAAAATATATAAACATTGAAGATAAAAATTGCGTTAACAAATATCCAATTTAAAGAATTCAGAAATGCAAAACCATAATAGATTTTGACAGTATCCTCAATTTTGACCAATCATTTAATTTTAAGGATAACTTTCACAACCGACTTCTTATAAATGACAGAATACACTCCAACACTAAAGTTTTGTATAAATACCTAGCCAACATTTAGGGGAATGGAATTTACTTAACTTTCCTTGTCTTCTTCCTACAGGTTTCCCTTAAACTTCCCCTACTCTTAATGAAACTGAAACATGCATATATGATTACTTGGATAAACATGGTCACTGTTTATATTCTAATAATGGATATGCCTTTGATAGAAATAATCTTTTTCCTTGCTTCTTTGCTCAAAGGTATTTGATATATTGAACCTAAAGAATTTGTGACTCGGCAATGACCGTAATAATATAGTAAGGGACAAATAATGCATGTTGATCGAGAAGAGGATCCGATGATGAACTTAAGATAAACAGTCGGGCAAGACTGAAGTTTCTTGGATAAACTTGGAGTCTAAGGACATGTAGATGATTATTATAATAGTGGATGTGGATTTCAATAAAAATTATCTTTTTGAATCTACAGAATTTGGGACTTGGCAACAAATTATTTGTTTGGATGGACAATATGAGTAATACTTAGAATTACTAAAGGAAAAGTAATAAATGCAATAGTTAGTTTGATTACAACCTATTTATATTACATTATGTTAGGAGTTTTGATATAGTAGCAAAAATGATAAGAAAGGTAGTATAGTATGGAAATAATGAGTATAATTTTACAGTTTCCAAGAGTAATCACCTAACTTTATAACCTAAAATTAAAACTTGTGAATAAACACGAGTTAAGTTAAGACTCTATAATGTGGATAATCATTTTTATTAGCAGTATAGTATGGAAGGATAAGGAGAGCAACTATATACTTAGCTGCTTGTTCATCTTATTAAGGTTTTTTTAACAAATCTAAAATTTACCCCTATTTTGCATTATGGTATCTAAATTTATCCCTATTATATAATTGGATTGTCAATTACTAATGCTTTAACTTGGTACTGATGACCAACTTACTATGTCAGATATCTACTTAGAGATCACAATATAAACCATAAAAAATTGTTATATAGGTTAGTTTTTGTGTTTGTGTGTGTGTGTGTCCATAAAAGGAAAAAACATAAGTATCTTACATAACATACTCATTCAAAACTAAAATAAAAACTTGGAAAATTAAATACTTAATGTAGATATTTGCAAGGCTAAGCCAACTCCATTAATTGAAATCCAAGTAGCGAGTATTGTCTTTTAGAATAAATATCCCTACTGTGAGCTAAAAACATGAGAAACATAGTATTTCGATGAAACACAAATACATAGTACATTAAATCCTCACCATATAGTAGTTGAAATAAGATCCACCTTTCTGTATGAACTGTGCAATAGCAAAGGCCACATCTTCAACGGGTCGATAAGGAACTGTACCTCCAAACCTTATAAACCTGAATTTATACAAAAGAAAACAAAAGGTTGTGAATTTGACTCAAAGATAACTAACTCTTCCTAATTAAACTAAATAAAAATTGTTTAGAATTCAAGCAATTACCATGCAGTTCAGACTTCAGTCCACATAGAGGGTTTATATGGCTTGTTTGGAGAGAAATCATCGAGATAAAATCCATTCAATGTAGTCAAAGATTCTACCAGTTACACAAATATGTGTGAATAACAACCTAAGTTGTGGCCATCTCAATAAAAAACCATCTCTTTCCTTGAAAAGCTAAGATATGTGTGAATAACAACATAAGTTGTGGCCATCTCAATAAAAACACAAACATTTGTGAGTACATTTTGCTCATCTCATTTTCTAAATAAATAATCTTTAAAAAAACAAAAATTTTATTAAGACCAATTTCTGTGGCCATCTCAATAAAAAGAACTAAATAATAAATTTTTACTTAGTTGTGGACACTTATCGGCGTATAGATTGCAGCATGTTTGCTTACAGATTAGTAGTTTGGCAAAAACATGAAGCCACATATAAATTAGAAAGAAAAACTACTTATACAGAAGATATTAACATAGAAAGTAATGTAATGTGGCATGAAGGTCCACATACAAATTGGAAAGAAATATGCATACCAAACCTTAACATCGATCACAGAAGGGAGAAATACTGAAAAAAGTACTAAATAAACATGATATAAATCAGGCTGTTTCGACAACTACAACATAACAATTGTAACTCCAGCACCACACATATCTATGGCTCGTAAAACCTTGTACAATACAGTTCTCCTATATTATTCCATGATATTGAGCCACAATTTTTGGTGAACTCTTATAAGTATAAAATTCCAGCATAGTCACAATTTATTGATAACCAAAACATGAGCTAAAGCCATCTTCCTAATTTGGTGGAGTAAGAAATTTCCTAAGATAACTGCACACCATACAAATTTTCAGCTCGGGGAATGTTATTTTAAAAATTGACTTTAGAAGGGAAAACTACAACAATGTTAAAAATCTTTTTACCAATAGAGCCTCCAGCCACTTACAAATCAAAAAATAGCCAATGAATTGAATTTATTCAGAGAGCTTCGTGACATTTGCTCATCCATTAACTTTAGAAACCATCTCTTTCCTTGAAAAGCTAAGATCTGTGATTTTCTAAATAAGTAATCTTAAAAAAAGATTATGCAATAACATATCTTAAAAACATATTGAAAGGAGAAATTAAAAAAATCCCTAATTTTATATGCTTTATATACGTAAACATGACCCTAATCGTTCGCCTCAAAATCTTTGAAGAATAATAAAGCAACTCATTTTAGCTCTGATCTCCCGATAAAACATCGATAGTTTAAGATAATCGATTGAGAAGAAAAAATTGAAATGAAACCCTAATTCTAGGCCTTCGATGCATTAAAGTTACCTGACTTTGACCCGAATATTGAACCCTAACCCTAGATGCCTCATCCTCAATCGAAAGCGAGCGGCGTTGTTGATCATGATAGAAGAGGTGAAGTGGTGGAGGCAGTGGAGGAGGGGGGGTAGAGGGAGAGGAGGTTTGTGTAGATCACAGTGAATACGTTTGAAAAGATGAGACGAAGAGGAGCACGGATTCTCTGGTCGACGGAGACGAAGAGGCGGAGTACGATTTTTCTAGGAGACGAACACGAAGAGGCGAGCTTGGGAAGTGAAGAGATGCGATAAAATTTGCTTCCTTGTAGTTAACGGCGGAATTCATTAGAGCAAGGGAATTGAAGATGGATGTAGAAGAATCTGGAACCAAGATGTAATTACGGTACTGGTTTCAATTGCGGTACTGGAACCAAGCTTTAATAGCGGAGGGGGTTTTTTTAAGAAAATTTTGAAAAAAGGATAATTTGCCACTTGGCAGTTTCAAGGGTAAGAGTTTTTATAAATAGTATATAGATGAGAAGTAGACCTTCGATTTAGGTATAATTATTTTTTTTTAAATTTTCTCTCTACTATTCAATTGGTGGTGAATCGACGGTTCTCTGCTAGTAGGGTTGTCCAAAAAGCCCGCCGGGTCGGGGTTGGCCCGGAAACCCGGGCCAGACCCGAGTCAAGGCCCGGGTCTTCTCGACGGCGACCGACCCAGGCCCGGTACAATGCCGGTCAGGCACAGAAAACCGGGTCGGGCGGCCCAGACCCGGAGCTCCGAACGGCCGCAACGGTCACCTAGGGTGACCGTTGCGGGCAAAGTCCGGCCCGGCCCGACGCCAACGGTCACCAGAGGTGACCATTTTGCGAAAAGGCCGGCCCGACTCGGCCAAAACGGTCATATTGACCATTTTGACCGTTTTGTCCCTAAAAACAGTCAAAAACGGCTATTTTGTGAGGGTTTTTTGGTCATTTGACTAGGAGGCTGCCTCTAGAAATAGAGAGGGGTTTTCACTTCTTCTCCTCACACCAAAACTTATGTACTTCTCTCTAATACTCTTTTATACAATCTTATACTCTCTAATAATTTATTATACTTTCTAATCATTCTATCAAATGGCTTCTGAATGTGATTATGAAAAGCAAATCATATCTCCTACCGATCTTGAAATGAGTCATTCTACAACAGCTACTCCTACCGATCCTACCGGTGTTAATCCAAATTTGGCGGCGACGAATCTGCACCAAGAGCTCCTAAAAGATCAAGATCCGATGTGTGAATTTTTTTAGAAGATAGACATCACCAAGGATGAACACGGTAGGATCCTCACCTAGAAGGCTAAATGTGCGTTGTGCGGCTAGACTTTCCAAGCTCATTATAAGAGCGACACCAACCACCTCAAACACCATATAGAAAAACACAACAAAGGCCAGAATCCCCAAGGTGATATCCGACAATCTATGATTTCTCAATTCTCCTCTTCTGGTAGTCTCGGTAGTTAAAATTATGACGCTGTCCGAGTCAGGAAATGCGTAATCAGGTTTATCATTCTTAAAAACCTTCCTTTTAAATTAGTAGAATGATGAATTTAAAGATATGTTTAAAGATGGTTTTTATATCGTATTTACAAAATTTTCTCGTTAAACCTGTCAACGTGATATTTTAAAATATTATCAGGAGGAACAAGAAAAAATAATTTCTTATTTTAAAAATTTTAAATGTAAATTTTTTAACTTCTGATATTTAAACATCTAGAGCATAAACTAGTTATTTATGTATCACAACACACTGGATTGATAAAAATTGACAAATGTTTAAAAGAGTTGTTTCCTTTATTGCAATTAAAGAGTCACATACTGGTATTAATATTATAAATTTAATAATTGAAGAACTTATGAAACTAAAAATTGATCAAAGAATATTTTTTCTTTCACTAGATAATGCAAGTAATAACAATGTAGCTATTTATTTTATCAAAATAACTCTATCATTGTCATGTCATGGTGATCTTTTTCATATTAGAAGTATCTATCATGTTTTAAATTTAATTGTTAAAAATACATTTACTGAAATCAAACCCATGATAGAAAAGATTAGAGCGGTTCCTAATATGCATAATGCTTCTGAACAAAGAATTAAAAGATGGAAATAATTTTGCAAAAGAAAGAATTATAACCCCAGACTAATTCCAAAAGATGTTGACCATAGGTGAAATTCCACCTATGCAATGTTAAGTGTGACAATAGAATATAAAAAAATTATAAATAGTTTTATAAATTATTATGCTTCTAGTTCTAGCTCTGGTAGCACTTATGGAATAACTAAAATGAATGGACAATTATATTTAATTTAAATGAGATGTTACAAGTTTTTTGATGCTACAATGTTATTATCTAGTTTTTATTATCCAACTATTACTTTAGCTGCTTTACAAATTTTAAATATTCAAAAAAAATTAACAAATATTGTATGAATGATACTTTTGGAGCTATAATTTTTTAAATGGAGAGCAAATCTAATAAGTATTTTAGGCCTATTCCTTATATTTTTGGTTTTGGGGTTCTTATTGATCCATGTTTAAAGGATATTGGATATTAGCCTTCGAAATTTGTTACAATTATTGTATGGTGGGCAGATTATAAACTTAGATGATGGATCCACCGTTACTGTTACTTCTCATCATTTAGCTATTAGAAATTATTTTTAAATCTTATATGATGAGTATGTAAGTAAACATGGTGTAGCTGCACAACAGTTTACAGCTTCGGCGCCTTCGAGCTCAGGCCGAGGTAAAAATATAAGTTTTGATAGGTATGCAATGGTAGGTGAGCTAACTGGTGGATCTGGTCTTAGATCATCATTAGAGGTTTTTAAAATAGATGAATATTTATCTGCTTCTTTAGTTAAATGTTAAGGAAATGCTTTAGATATTTTACAATTGTGGAGAGTATATGGATCAGTTTCATATCATATACTTTCTATCATGGTTCGTGACTTACTAACAGTGCATGTTTCGACGGTAACTTCGGAATTCACCTTCAGCACAACCGGACGTTTGATCGACGACCACATGACATGCTTAGATCCGTATATTGTACAAGCAGTGATGTTCTTACAAGATTGGTGGAGGTACGAGAAGCGAACGTAAGGCATCGATCAGATGACTGGAATTGAAGATAAAAGTGAAGAGTTGGGACTAATAGATAGATATAAAGATTAAACAATATTTATCAAATTGTAATTTTTATTTCTTAGTTTTAAATTTATAATGAATTATTTTGGAAACAGTTGTAAATGATAGTGATATAGGTGAGTATGTGTCAACCTAGTTGGGATATACTTATCTATTGTGATGCGACGAATTCTGAAATAAATTTATACTTGTAAAGTATTTACTAATTATTAATAAAGAAGTTATTTTTATCATTTTTTATTTTTATAATTTTTTGTATTTGTAATTTATATCATTTCAAGTTATTAATAATATTACTGTTTTTTATTAGCATTTTCTATAAATTTTTATGTATATTTTAAAATTTAAAGAGATTTTAAAAAATAAAAAAAATAAAAAAAATAAAAAAAGTTTAAAAATCTGGCCCGACCCAAAGCTCGGCTCGCTCAGGCCCGGGTCCGCGCTTCGGTTTTGCTCGGCCCGGGCCCGGTTTTTCGGGCCGGGCCGGGTCGAGCTGGCCCTGATGGACTGGCCTATCTGCTAGTCAGAGATTAGTGAAAAGAAGAATAAGATGATAATTGGTTCAATGGTTCATACATTAGAGGTCAAATGTGTCATTACTCTAGACATGGTCCTTAAATCATATCATACTCTCTTTAAAAGCACGAGTTCGGAAAAATCTTTTAGTAGATAAAAATACCCTTAGAATTTAAATATTAATCCATTAAGTAAGAGTAAGTTGATAAATTAATAAATTCTTATTGGATATACATAGTATGAAGATAAAGATATAGTTTAAATTGAAATGTAAACTTGAATGAAAGAGCAGCTTAAGTAAATTAGACGATTTATTAAATGCCAAATTTACCCCATCGCTCTTATATGTGATCAATGATCAAATTGCAAACAATTATTCATGTGCTACATGATTAATAACACCAAAGTGAGAATAATTATTCACATGCTATATGATTAGTAATTACACATATCATGGCGAACTCTCACCGACTAAAATTCAAGTAGTTTACAATACGCTTAGGTTAATTATATGATTTATTAAATGCCAAAATTTCCCCTTCACTCTTATATGTGATCAACAATCAAACTGTAAATAACTATTCACGTGCTACATGATTAATAATACTAATTTACAAATAATTATTCACATGTTATATGATTAATAATTACACACAAAGTGACGATGTCTCATAGACTAAAATTGAAATAGTTCAAAATACTGCATAGTTAGTTTCAAATTTTAATTATACTATTATTATTTAAATAGAACTCTATTTATAATTGTTGTCATCTCACGTGCCACATCATATACCAATATATATAAGACAAGAAATTACAATAGTTTCTATAACACTTTTATCTCCTTCTACAGGCATGTGCCTTTGTTATTAGATTAGATTAGATTATTTTAAAATAATTAATTATATTATATATTTGATCTCTTTTTCAAATCAAGAAATTATAATAATTTTTATAGTACTTTTATCACCTACAACAAGTATATGTCATTGTTATTTTCTTCTTTTTAGAATAGATTAGATTGTATAATAATTATAAATTATAAAATTGTAAAAATTTCTACAGTACTTTCATCTATTTTCTTATTATTAGACTAGATTAGATTACTTTAAAGTAATTAATTATATTGTATGTTTCATTTCTTTTCAGAGCACAAAGTTTGTATAAAAGTCAAAGAGAATCTCACACGTATCTTTGATCTTAATGCCAATTATAATACTTATATATGAGTTTTTGTTTTAAAATAAATTTCATGTATGGGGTTAACTTATATGATCCTACTTTAATCAGATTAGATAATTTAATATTTGTTCTTTACACCCAAACTCTTTCATAAAACCAAGAGATTTTCAAAATTAATATTAGGGGTTGCTTGCATTTAAAAATTATGTTAGAGGACTCATACAGTCTGTTTTATAGTTTAAGATTGTCAACACATTTTATCTCTTATGCATATCAATTATGAGTAATAATATAATTTAATTGATCCAAGTATATCCTAATATATTTCTGGACTCTTATCTTGTCTTTTGCTCTTTATCATGTACAAACCTAGCGATTCTTATTCAATTCCTTCTTTTTTCTTTTCGTCTCTTGACAGTGTCTTTTGTTCTTCATTATGTACAAACCCATTTCATGGATTAGGGTTATGTTTTTTGAGGGGGGGAGCAGAAGACAAAATATGTTGATTATGATGTTGGACTTCATTATTTAAAGAGATTAATTTCAAGAAATCCAACTCCAACCTGATATCACAATTAATGTAGATGATAAAGACGATACTCTAGAATTGCCCAATAAAAAGATAAATGTGGAGAAAGATTAATCTCGGGTCAATTAAAATATGAAATAAAAAGAATAAATGATAATATTTTTTGAACATTTATATTATAACTTAATTTTTTAGTAAAATTAGGAATTTTAAGAATGAATTTTTATGCAAAATTTTTAGTATTTTTGTACACATAAAATTATACTGTAGTTACCATTAATTTTTAGTTTTGTCTTTTTAGTATTTTAAGTCTATCAAATAATGTAGGCTGAGATATCATATATATAT
>BQKN01064356.1:144011-158835 GCA_022839385.1 Asparagus kiusianus | reverse complement strand
ATATATAAAAGAAAATTAAAAAAAATAAAAAAGAATACTACTCTGGGCCGAGCCCGGGCCCGGGCCGGGCGCCAACGACCAGACCCGGACCCGGATCAGGTTTCAGGGCCAAGCCTGGGCCGGGCCGGGGCCGGGCTCTGGACCGAGCCCGGGCCGGCGAGCTTTTTGGACAGCCCTAACCGGGACCCACATTCGACTCCTCGAGTGATTTGTATGGATAAGTCGTTATAACATGTGGTTCACGAGCAAGGATTGGCCCATAGCATTCCAGTTCTTTAAGATTTGATCTCCTAAAGCCTGGCCCACACCAAAACATCTGGTTTATCTGCATCTACAATAGCGCAAGTCCAGTTCCACGGCCCACTCAAAATAGTAATTAATATTTCTTTTTTTTAAAAATGTAAGTTATTAAACAAGTCGCTGTTTGTCGGTTAATCCGTTAATGCGAACCAACAAAGTTCTAGCGATAGCTACGCTTGAATCTTTTCCGAGTTACTGAATAATTAATATTTGAAGAATGCGAATATTCTATATGCATGTTTCTTCAAACTACTTAAAGCCAAAATAATTAATATTTGAAGAATGCGAATATTCTATATTCATGTTCCTTCAAACTGCCTAAAGCCAGATATGCTAAGACTTCGGCTTGCCAAAGGTCCAAAGGTGACCCTTCATCTAGTTTAAGGCGTACTTGTTAAGATTAGAAGAACAATATGCAAACAGGCGTCTAACCATTTGTGCTACTCACCGGGATTTAGACTGCAAAAAGTGGTCTAGACGCTAAGATTTAGCTAGCGGGTAGTAAGCCAAGGATTTTAAACTTACCTCCCTTTAAGTTTTAATACATTTAATTTGATTATTATATACTTAAAATTAGAAATTATATTTACTCCTCTATACTTAAACTTAAAAAAGGATCCAAGTTTTAATAATTTGATTTAGAATAATATATACTCCTTTATACTTAGAGGAGAATCTAAGTTTTAGTACATTTGATTTAATTTACCGTTTATGATACAATAAAATATTGTAGCATAAAAAATAACATCAAAAAATATAGTGGGAGATTTTAGTTACTGTTCACGATACTGGGGTCGATTTAATGTTCACGGCAAGTAGTTAGTGTAGTGTTTTATTATACACGGTACAATAATTTGCTACAGCCGATGGACTAGGTCGATTTACCGTTCACGGCATATTAGTTGTTGTAACGTTTATTGTAGTATGAATAGTAACTCTTTGAATCCTCCTAGAAGTATAGAAGAATAGTATGGCATCACCTACGAAATTGATTAGGCACCTGAAAATATAAGCAAAATCAAAATCATGGGTTTGTACACGAATTATTCAAACCTAATTAGCGGTTGTCATAAAATGGGCTAAGGCCCCTATTTTCTCCAAAAAGCAAAAAGGCCTGTAGAATTGTCTTACTAATCATTCTTAGTGTATACACTAGCCACATGAATATCGCCTACGCCGCCTTTAGGATAGAAGGGATAAATTAAATTAAAAGAAATCTGTGATTTATTTTAAAACAATGATAGGGGCACATCCTCTACCACACTTCCACCCACACCACCTCTTTTGCTACAGTACACGGGACCCACATGAGTTTTTAAAAACTAAAATCTCATGTGGGTCCCCAGGCCCGGCCCAAGAGGGGGGGTAGGGGGGGGCGACCGCACAGGGCCCCATTTCAAAGGGGGCCCCAAATTTTTAAAAATGCCCATAGTATATTTCTTAATTCTTTCCAATAAGTCTTTTGTTTGTTTAAAAAAGGGCCTAATAATCTAATACTAGCCCACTAATACTAGCCCACTAATAATGTAATAATCTATTATTGATGATTTTGCATCAAAAAATGCACGAAAACATCGTTTTTTTTGTAATTTTTGTATTTTTATGTATTATTTCTTTTGTAAAATAAATATAATTCAATAAATTTATAGTTCAACATTTATATAGAAGATGGCCTCATTTTATCATTTCGCACAGGGCCTCAAAAAAGCTTGGGCCGGCCCTGTGGGTCCCGTGTACTGTAGCAAGAGAGGTGGTGTGGTTGGAAGTGTGGTAGAGGGTGTGCCCCTAGTGTCTCTCTTTATTTTATTTCATTGCTATTTGCCCTCAGGCCTCAAATGTCAGCCATTCATCTATTTATCTACATCTATACTATATATTAAGCAAAACATCCCATTTCAGTCATTGTGGCCACATTTCTAAAATTTTAAAAATATCATTACATTTGAAAAATTAATTGTGAATGCTCTCAAACAGAAAAAAAGAACTCAAGAAAATATCCTCATATTTAGCAAAATCGAAGGAAATGTCGTATCTGGAAAACAATTACGAAAAAGTACTTTTAAACTTGAAAAAAAATCTAATAAATGAAAATACACTTAAATTAACCCGCAAGATAGGCGTAGTAGTGTGGGCCGCCGTGCTTCTGTTGGAGGACAATTCATAGCTGGTTAGTCCCGTATTTGAATCCCCTAGCAGGTAAAAAAACTCTCGGGTCAGCGCTATCCGCAAAGCATGAGCGGAAATTAGTCTTGTCTCGTGGGAAATCCCCCCTCCCCACCTAAAAAAAACACACACTTAAAATCGTTACGGATTCGTTTGGATATCATGGTGTTTTCCTTATTGTGTTTTTGTAAAAAAACACCATGATGTTGTGTTTTTCGCTTAATTTTTTTTTCAAAACACCATGTTAAGTAGTTTTTGTCAACACTAGTTTGACTCATTATAACATTAGTATTAAACATATTATTAATATATTATATATTAATTGTAATAAAATATATTATACATATAATGTTATAATATTTAGTTTACATTATTATAGTATTATAAGTATTAAATGTAATGCAATATAATATTATATAATATATTATAATATTATATTATACTTTAATGATTTATATTATATTATAATTATTATTATAATATAATTATTATATATTATTTTCAAATAACTACATATTTAATTATTTTGATATATCAATTTGTTATTGTTGTATATTATATTAATATTTTTATAATAATGTTATTTTAGTATTAATATAATATTATACTATTATTAATATAATATAATATTATACTATTATTCATATAATATAATATTATTAATAACGTTAATATTATGTTATTACTAGTATATTATTAATAAATTAATATATTATAAATATTTTAATATTATTTTATATATTATAGTTTATTAATATTACTTTAATAATATATTAGTATTTATGATATAAATAAATATTATTATATTATAAATATATTATTTTTACATTAACATTTGTTAGCAATAAATTATTTTATTTTACTTTATAATAAATTTATTATTTATTACATAATATATTAATATTTTATATATTATATTACAGTTACTATACAATATGTTATTATAATATTATTATTATATTGTTATGTTATTATTAAATATGTTACTATTATATAATATTTTATAATTATTAGTTTATTATAATTTATATATTAAAATTTAATAATGTTATAGTGATTATGATATTGTATAGTATATTATTATATCATTATTATATTATTATTTATTATCAATAATTTTTATTAGTTTATTTATATTTTATTTATATTTATTTATTATATAATACATTATTAACATATTAAATATTGGTATTTAATATGTTATTATATTATTATATAAATATTTTATTTATTAAAAAAATATATTATTTAATAAATATTACTAATATATTAAATTATAGTATATTATAGTATAATATAATAAGCATGTTGATAATAACTCTATATTAATTACATTTAATATATTATCTTTAGATATTATATTAACACATTCTCAAACTTAAAACTAAAACAACAAACTTAAAACACCTAAAAGTTGTTTTGAAATAAGTGTTGTGTTTTTTGTTTGAGAACGATTTAGCTCAAAAAACACCATGGTTTCCAAACTCATGGTGTTTTGTTTTTGGCAAAAACACCATGGAAACAAATAAAACGTCACGGTATCAAAACGGAGCCGTAGTTATTTGTTTCCATTACAATTCGACTTTGAACACTCCCCTTAAATTTTACGTCATGCATGCATCACTTGCGGAAGAGTACTTTCTCCATTTAATATATTTTTTGGAGCATTGTTATTCTTTCTCTCATGTTCTGTACTCTCCACTTTCCCAACTAATAACACTGATCATCTACCTGCTTCCACCTCAAGGATTTGGCAGAATCTCTGTCCACATTCATTAGCTGGGGAGAACAAACGTATCAAGCGCAAAAGGATCGAGCGAAAGCAGCGACATCCCACGCTCCTTGGCCAATGGATTGAAAGCCCGATTAATGGATCACCGTCTGTCCCTATCAAACGCTCCCAAACCATGACCACATAACTTTTCATCACGAAGCTCCGACTTACACCAGAAGAACCCTGATCCAAAAGGGGCCCACTGAGCCGCTGACTAGGATATATCGAGGTCGGGTGCCGCGGTGCGGACCGAAGATAGCCATCTTTGAAAAAAAGGGTCCAATTCTGTTCCATTTTTTGCCGAACATTATTTCAGTCTTGATTAGGGAGAGAGTTTCTAAACATGCTCCGATACTTTGTAATTATCTATATTATTTTTTTGTAATTATTAATTTATCATGATGTTTTTATATTTAATTGCACATTTCACTTAGAAAAAAATATCAAAACGTGAGCCCGAGCTAGAGTAAACAACAAATTGATAAGAGGAATATAAGAAAAAACCACTTCAATAATTTAGCCGTTGAAGAAATTAGTGTCCTTCATTTAAGGCCTAACATCACGTATCTTGTGATTGAATAATGCCTTAGGGACTAAAAAACATGGTGCATGTGAGGTGTCAGCTTCCTGTCCCATGATGCACTACTCGTGGGAGTCGGCTCCCTGTCCCATGATTCATTGTTCATGGTTCATGAACAGTACATCATGAGACAAAGAACCGATATCATAGGACTAGGAGCCGACAACTTACGTATCCCGTGTAGCATCCCATGTTTTTTTTGGTCCTGCACCACCACCTTGTGATTATAAGCGGTAGGCGTTAGGTGATGATGTTGACCTGATAGTCAAACCCTTTACCGGTGCAAAATGACAACATCACCCCTATTTCCCGGTGATTTGTAGAGCTTTCAGCCTTTCTGACTTCAACGAAACCGGCGTTTGTCGGTCGACTTCCTTCTTGGACCCCAAGAATCCCGACTGTCAGTATTTAAGACCTCGTTGTTCAGCGCTGCCGTCCCCGTGCTCTCATTTTCTGCTCTCATCTTCTGGAAAAAAAAATAAAGAAAAAAGAGAGAGAGAAAAAATGGCGTTCGAAAAGATCAAGGTCGCGAATCCGATCGTTGAGATGGATGGTGAGATCTCGTTCTTTTGATCCATTTATTCCATGCATAGATCTGTTCGTTTTATTATTATTATTATTATTATTATTATTTTGGTGTTTAGATCTTTTGACTTGATCTCTTGTTTGTTCTCTTCTATCATTTTGTTGCTAATGACATTTGAGTGACTGATCGAATCCTCAGAGTCTAGTGCCGATTATTCTGGAGATTTAGGATCCGTTTCAAAGTTTGACCTTCAGATTCTTCGAGTAGAAATCTCATTATTTGCCGAAAATGGATAATACTAGAAATTTATTAGATCTTCTGTTTGAAGCAGTTAATTTTTTCTTGGCTACTTCCTTGGGTTTCTAATTTTTTTTAATTGTATATTTGATTGTAGATTCAAGTGTTTGCAAACTTATCTCTTCTGATTTCATTCAAGTGTTTGTGAATGATCTGTACTAATTCAAGTAGGGTGGAGAAGTTGATTTCTATGAGCCAGAGTAATTCGCTATTAGCCCTCAGATTAACTTTGGTCGTAGTATTCTCATCAATCATTTAAGTTATACTTCTACTATCAAAGTTTATTAAGTGGTGAATGGTGAAATAGTGCTCATTTTATTCACGCTTAGAGTTATAATTAATTGAATATTTTTGTTGCATTTAGTGACTTAACGTGAATGAAAGGACAAATTTCTGTGTAGGAATATAGGAATAGAAGATCTAAGGGACTATGCAAGACTAATTCGATGAATTAATAATAAAAATGTAAATGAAAAGGAAGAAAAGAAAAAAAATAAAGAAAATGCCAAAAAATTGCATCATCGTGTTGATTTTTATTACTGAAAGCTGGTATTTGTTTATTTATTCTTTTTTTTGTATTTTTTCCGAAAATTTGCGTGGAAATTACTTTGGGAGAAACTAATAACTATATGCATCTTCAGTTGCCTTACGCTTTTCTACTTTGTGTATTGTGAATCAAGTCTTGCTTTGCAATGTTTCTTATGTTAATCTTTCATGCAGGGGATGAGATGACCCGAGTCTTTTGGAAATCAATTAAAGATAAGGTATTAGAACTGACTAGTCTAAATTTATGTTATATTATGCTATATGTTTTCTTTCAATGTGAACTAAGATGGTACGTTGATGACCTTGCAGCTTATTTTTCCGTTCTTGGATTTGGATATAAAGTACTTTGACCTTGGCCTTCCTCATCGTGATGCCACCGAAGATAAAGTTACAGTAGAAAGTGCGGAAGCTACTCTTAAGTAAGCATCAACATGTTATACTTATAATTTTTAATTTATGTATCTAGCCCTAAGAAATAATAGGTTATAGTGCTTCAATAATTTATTCCATGTTTACTTTTATTTTTTACTTGAGTTAACTATTTCAAATATGTTCATCGCTGTCTATTTTAGGTTTTTGCCTAGTTCTCTCTGTTTCTTTATATTAAAAAAGAAAGGTTTGTCACCAAGAATATCTTAATTATCTGTGGACTGGAATCAAGCTAACATGACCCTCTTGCAGGTATAATGTGGCAATCAAATGTGCAACAATAACTCCAGGTAAAGCTTCTCTCTTCATACTCATTGTTGTCATTGTAGTGTAAAATTCTTAATTCTGATTGCATTTGACTTTTATTTCTCTGCAATATTTGTTATACAGATGAAGCTCGGATGGAGGAATTCAAACTGAAATCCATGTGGAAAAGTCCTAATGGAACAATCAGAAACATCTTGAATGGTGTGATAACTTGTTTTCTTTGATTGTCAAAAAAGTTAATCGTGGATGTTAGACATGTAATTTTATTTGAGCAAGATCATAATCTTTTCTCTTTGTAGGTACTGTATTTAGAGAGCCTATTATCTGTAAAAACGTCCCCCGGCTTGTACCAGGTACTTAAAAATCTCTTGTCTAATATAACAGCATTTGCAGATAAAAGGTTGAGTTTTTTAGCCTTATTATTATTCTTCTTCTCATCCTCCTCCTTCTGTTGCCCCGCAGGATGGACAAAGCCCATATGCATTGGAAGGCATGCATTTGGCGATCAGTACAGAGCAACTGATTTAGTTGTCAAAGGACCTGGCAAGCTCAAATTAGTATTTGGTACGGCATATTATTGTCGCATTGTTCATTTATAACATAGGAAAAAGTTACGTTAGTAGTTTATTTGCTTATACCTTTTAACACTTGAATTTTGTTAGTGTAGAAAGTAGCTTCATTGTTGCCCCTGTTCACTACTTCATATATTTGTTTCTCTATGTCTTATCATATATTTTTAATTCATATTTCACAGAGGGAAAAGAAGAGGAGGTACAATTAGAGGTTTTCAACTTCACCGGCGCCGGAGGTGTAGCCTTATCAATGTACAACACAGACGAGGTATTAGATCTTTATTTTGTTTATCCAACTGCTTTATATGTTAAAATGATATTCTTTGCCTCCATCCTAAAATTAATATACCATCATTCAATTGTGTCAGTCTATCCGTGCCTTTGCTGAGGCTTCGATGAATACTGCCTACGAGAAGAAGTGGCCTCTTTATTTGAGCACAAAAAATACGATTCTGAAGAAATATGACGGAAGGTAAGCATATTATATACCCGTATTAGGTTACAACCATTTTTATTATGTCCTAACACCTGCCCCTTCACCTGCTTGAATTGGGGATGATTCAATTTCTCACTTGTTTTTTCTACCTTGCAGGTTCAAGGACATATTCCAGGAAGTTTATGAAGCTGGATGGAAATCCAAGTTTGAGGCTGCTGGAATATGGTGAGGATGGCTTGTGGTTGCTGGTGCATGCAAATATTTAAAGTTTATAGCATCAGTCTCATGTTTCTGATAAATTGACAGGTATGAACATCGTCTCATTGATGATATGGTTGCATATGCACTTAAAAGTGAAGGTGGCTACGTATGGGCTTGCAAGAACTATGACGGAGATGTCCAGAGTGATTTCTTAGCTCAAGGTTCACACTTCATTGAGTTGATTTTCCTCTCTTATTTGGTTTCTCTTAAATTTGCTTACAGGAATTTCTTGAATATGTTGAAGCTTGTGGTGTATACAATCAATCTGAGTCAGGATATACATATCTATGCACTGATTAAATTTTGTTGTGGTTCTCCAGGTTTTGGATCTCTAGGCTTGATGACGTCAGTACTAGTAAGTATTGTATGAATATGCTTGGTTTTAGAGATGAACCGTCTTTAATATTGTGTGTTTAAACTTTGGGTCTATGCTTGACTATATATTACGTCTTAGATGCTAGGATTTTTAACTCAGTCTATATTCAAAAGGAAAAATGTTGGGTTGAAAACCTGTCAGGGATTTCATCTGTTTCCCAAAGGATACATATTTTTGCATCATAACCTACAGAGTTTGTTTTGATTGCCACATTAATTCCAACTAAGTCATTAATTTTCACCAAACAAGTCGTTCTGTAGCGAGGAAAGATTCTTTGGATTAGAGAAAAGGCATCCATGTTTCTAATCTAAAGAAAAGGCCCTTTTCCAATCGGAATAAAATTTTAATAGAAAGTTGATAGCCAAATGAGTCATTACTTTGGATTTCTGAAATTCTTTGGAAAAAGGAATGGAGTTTATAGGCTATATATTTCTTACGATCGGGTTTATCAAAACATGCCCAAATTTTTGTCAGTCAATTTGCTTCTAAACTGGATCCTGAGCTGTTTGTGTTTGTCATTATATTGATCAGGTTTATCAAAACATGCCCAAATTTTTGTGAGTCAATTTGCTTCTAAACTGGATCCTGAGCAGTTTGTGTTTGTCATTATATTGTTAACACTCAGTTTTCCCCCCTCATTCAGTAGGGAGTTAAGGCGAAACCTACTTCTGAAAATTTCATCTGTTTCAGGTTTGTCCTGATGGAAAAACAATTGAAGCTGAAGCAGCTCATGGAACAGTAACCCGACACTACAGGGTCCACCAAAAAGGAGGCGAAACTAGTACAAATAGCATAGCTTCAATCTTTGCATGGTCTCGAGGGCTTGCACACAGGTACAATATTACTGCCCGACCTTAGGGGGTTGTTAGTGGGGAAAAATTTCCGGATGCAAACTTCAAAATCTCCAAGCTGTGTTAGTTAGTGAAGGTTTTAAGCTTTTATTTAAACATGAAGTGTAGCCTCTTAATTAAGGGTGAGGTGCTAGGGAAGAGCTATTAAAGTAGTTATCCGAACTTATTATTATTTAACGAATGATAACATATTGTTCTAGTTAAATTTTAGAACTGCCTGTTGTAAATTCAAGTGTGCAAGGTGCACACTGTATTTGATAGCCAACTAAAAACTAGATTCTAAAATGGAGCTTGTATCTCAAAACCCTTCCACTAGTTCCCCCTAGTGAGTTTAAAACTAAATATTTTGGAATATATTTAGTTATGTCTTAGAATTTTACCCTTTTATTGCACCTTTTTGAAGACTATATATCTAATACTTTTTAGATATTGTTTTCATGTGTTCACAAATAATATATTGTCAAGAAATGGATTGTTTATTTTAACATGGATGAATCATATTTTAACATGGATGAAATCACAGTTTCATTGCTTTACATAGCAACTAGGGTTGCATCAAAATATACGTATCCGATGATTTATCTATATCCGTAAATGTTAGGATGCAGATATAGTTACTAACGGTTACATATATGTAGTGAAATACCCGTATCTGTATCTGAAGTATCCAAATATATGTTGATCATACAGTTGCAATTGTTTTAATTATTAGATTAATGCAATTGAGGCTGCTTTTGATGAGCTTTTCGGATATTACAAACATTAATTAATTTTTATGAACTATATTCTTTTCAATATTATCTGTTTTTTGCATATCGGTTTTGTATCCGCATGTGTATCTGTATCTGTTTTTCGATTTTAGTGAATATGGTTATGAGTTTTCCTTACTGTGGCATATCCGTATCCATACGTGTGATTGGTGATTAGTAAGCGGATATTGATATGGTAAGTATCATATCCGAGCCGTATCCGAACCGTTTGCACTCCTAATGGCAACTATATGAATATGATCATGATAGAACCGATAATATTGTGAGTTGTTTGCTTGGAATTTTAAACTGCTCTACGTGATTTGGTGTGTGAACAGAGCCAAGCTAGATGACAATGCTAGATTGCTTGATTTCACTCAAAAACTTGAAGCTGCTTGCATTGGAACTGTGGAGTCTGGGAAGATGACCAAAGATCTTGCCCTCCTCATTCATGGATCCAAGTATTATCTGGCTCTTTTAACTACTTTTCGTCTATTAAAACTATTTCTCTTCAATTTATTAAATGGAAAAGCCAAAAAATGCTCTATTTTCCAGGGTGACCCGTGATCAGTATCTGAATACTGAGGAGTTCATTGATGCTGTTGCCGCAGAGCTTAGAGCAAGACTCTGAGCAAAGAGGTATTTTTTATTATTACTTAGTGACAATTGGCTTGTAATATCCTTAATTTTAAATGCATTCTGATTTTTTTTCCTGAACATCATTTGTTGCCCTAATATTGATTGTATTGTTTATTCCAGGTGTGAGCGACATTAGGATGTGATGAAGAGGCATTTTTACTAATAAGAAAACTTTTTCCCTTTGCCATCATTGTTCGAGGTGAACTCAAATATTTTAAAGAATTTTGTACTTGTGCGTATGCAAGTTGAGAACACTTTTCATTTTCATCTATTGAGAACTGTAGCATTGGGTTATTGTGGTACTTTGTGTATGCCATTTGATCAATGATTTTTCTTGGATGAAGTTTGCCGTCTATGGATTAGGTATGGTACAGAATTCGATCTTCCATATTTTCTTATCTACTTCCACAATTTGTTAGAATTGGTCAGTTTTTTTTTAATACACCCTTATAAAAAGGGACTACATTCTCATGTAATAAGCAACGAGATTTTCCCTAGCCATTTGAAAAATAGAGAGGGAAAATCTTGCATAGATACAGCATTTACATTCACTTTTCGCCCGTCATTGGCCATAACGTCCGCACATCGATTACCTCCCCTCCGTATACGGCTAACTTTGAACCGTTGCAAAGAGAGAGGCATTTGTTACAATCACAAAGAAGTGATTCATCATCACAAGCTACAGGCTTTTGAAGTTAAGAGATTGTGCTAAGAGAGTCTCCTTCGCCAAATTTTTTGGAAGCTTGTTGATAATTGTATATAGCCCAAACTGAGTTGCATTCAATTCAGCACCCGCAACAGAAGTACCTGAGGCGTGCTCGGAACTGGCAAGAATAATTTGACCGTTGTGATTCCTTGTAACAAAACCGGCTCCTGCTTGTGGATAGTTAGCATGCTGGGAAACATCAAAGTCAACCTTAATCGTTCCAAAGTTATGCAAACGCCATCTCACCTGATCGATCGTGGTAAATTTCCTGCGATATATAGCGTACAATGGTCATTGTACATAAACCATATATAATTGTCAATTTATACGCTGCAGATTGATCGGTGGCCTGATTCCTTTCAGGTTCTTTTAGAGTCCAATGGGAACTTAGTTAGGAACAAGATGATCAAACACCGGAATGTGCTTTTTACAGCTACTTTCAGTTTGTGCCTGTCGAGGGCACCCAACAATTTGGTTTTAATAAAATCAGTACTTCTTGTTGGAAAATTAATGATCTAGGCATGAATAGATGAACTAGAAATATAAATTAATTACCGTTCACCGACGAAAACAATGGAAGTCTGCTCCTCTCTCCTCCCGTAGCCAATTATGGGAATTGAGTCTCTTTTCTGCATACGGTTGAGAGGAGGGACTCCCACCCTTTAAATAGATATTTGTGATTAACCCTACCCATCATGGTTTAATCACAACACTTGAGATTACACTCCGGTTGATCCTATCCTTTAGATATTCAAGATAACCACCCAACTTGATAAACTTGAAACTGTCTAACCAGACCATATGGTTAGCATCCTGATCCTAACTTGAATCGATAGCAACTTTAAATCAAATCCAAAATCGAGTAGGTTGGGCCACTTGGGTTCGTTGGATTAATCGAACCCAACAATCTCCCACTTGGCACAACATACCTCATTTTAATTTTCAAAAATATTTAAATTTTTTTAAAAAACTTTCAAAAGTCGGGTGCGCACCCATTTATTTTAGAAAACAACTTGTTGCCATGATTCTAATTAGGATAGTTTCCGAAACCTTTTCCTTAAAACAAAAGTACCACTAATGGTTGATCGTGAAAACACTATATGCTCTAATATGGCACAAGGTTACTCCACGGTCCAACCGCTAGTACCACTAATGTTCTAAATACATTTTCCTTATGGTGGTTTTAGTGGAGTGTAATAGAGCCGTACATCCCTTATGGTCAAATCCGATGTACGCCCTTAAGCGTCCTCTGCAACATACACAAACATGTATGCCGTTCTGAAACTTTTACCGGCATCCGCCATGTGAAAACCATCACCTTTAGTCTAGAACGAAAGCCTCAAATGTGATGCCCAATCACATTCAGCTTCTGCACAAATTTAAGAGTCTCTTTACTTTAACCTTTATGACTCTATGGACCACTGTCTTTAATTCGAGTTTCTTTACGATTAACTTGAAACTCTTTACTTTAAACTTTAGTTTTCTTTATTTTAAAATATATATCAAGCAACAATGATCAATAACACAATGCTTGAAAATATCAAAATGCTAATATATATAAAAATTAGCACAATAGTTTCTTTATGAGCTCAAAGCAATCCAGAATATAGTACTTGAAAATAAAACAAAACTACTACGACAACTGAATCTCACTGATCGAAAGACTCTAAAACACCCATACTGGATACATGTTCCTTGAAGAGCCCTGGAGAAATTCCCTTGGTCAAAGGATCAGCAATCATCAATTGAGTTGGCAGATGAGGGACCTCAATCAATCCTTGTTCGACCTTATCAAGGACTAATAAGTACTTCACACCGATGTGCTTATTCCTGCTGGAAAAGTTCTTGTTCTTTACAAATTGTACGACTGCCTGATTGTCACAATACAATTTTACTGGTCTCTGAATGGAATCCACCACCTTTAGTTCACTGATGAAATTCTTGAGCCAAGAGGCATGCAATGTTGCTTCAAAAACAGCAACATACTCTGCCTCCATGGTGGATGTCGTCACTAAGGACTGCTTGGCACTTTTCCAGGAAACTGCTCCTCCAGCGAGCAGAAATATATAACCTGATGTTGATTTCCTGCTATCCGCACATCCGGCAAAATCTGAATCTGAATAACCAACGACTTCTAGATTCTCAGACCTTCTGTAGACCAACATGAAATCCTTGGTCCTCTGAAAATACCGCAAAACCTTCTTTACAGCTTTCTAATGAGCTACACCAGGATTTTGCTAAAACCTGCCTAATATTCCCACGATATAACTGATGTCTGGCCTGATTCATGACACCGCATACATTAGACTGCCAACTGCAGAGACATACTCCTCAGAGTTCACGAGCCTACGCTCAACTTTATTTCGTGGGCATTGAGATTTGTTGAACATATCTCCTTTGACAACTGGGGCTTCACCTGGTGCACAAAACTTCATGCCATATCGTTGAAGGACTTTCTCAATATAAGCCCTTTGAGATAAGCCCAACAAGCCTTTAGTTCGATCTCTATGGATCTTGATGCCCAAAACATAATGAGCATCTCTGAGGTCTTTCATATCAAAATACCTCGAAAGAAAATCTTTAGTCTCATGTAGGAGATGAATATCACTGCTGGCAAGCAATATATCATCTACATATACTACTAGAATGAGGAATCGGCTCCCACTGATTTTAAGGTATATGCAGCGATCGACAGGATTCTCTCGAAAGCCATTTGATGTTATCACTTTGATGAAATTTTAAGTACCACTGTCTAGAAGCCTGCTTGAGACTATATATTGACTTCTTCAATCTGCAGACCAGATCTCCCTTAACTGCAAACCCTTCAGGCTGCACCATAAATATTTCCTCATTCAGATCTCCATTCAAGAATGCCGTCTTGACATCCATCTGATGGAGCTCAAGGTCAAAATGGGCGACGAGAGCAAGAACTATCCTGAGAGAATCTTTCTTAGATACTGGAGAAAAAGTGTCGACGTAGTCAATCCCTTCTCTCTACTTGAAACCCTTGGCCACTAGCCTGGCCTTGAATCTCTCAATGTTTCCTTCAGAATCCCTTTTGGTCTTGAAGACCCATTTGCATTCCATCGCTCTAGCTTTGTTCGGCAAAGGTACCAACTCCCAAACAGAGTTCTTTTCCATTGACTGAAGCTCTTCTTCCATAGTCTTCAGCCAATCTGCTGCATGAATGCTGTCTCTAGCTTCTGAGTATGATGAGGGATCATCGGATTCTGGATCAATGCATCCACTTTCTTGAAGATAGACCTCATAGTCATTGTAGGTGTAAATTTCTGATTTTCCCGGGAAAAGGGAGGGATTTCGTTTGTATTTATAAGAAAGCTTATTACAAACT
>BQKN01064356.1:78164-124011 GCA_022839385.1 Asparagus kiusianus | reverse complement strand
CCCCCCCCCCCCCCCCCCAAAAAACGCAGAGCTCGCCATCGCCAAACGCAGAGTTGAGCCGTCGCCAAACGCAGAGCAAAGGGGGAGGCGAACGCAGAGCTGTGCGAACGCAGAGTTCGCCTGGGGATTTCGTTCGTCAAAGGTTGCGTTCGCCTGGGGGTTTCGCCGTCGACTTCGCTTGCGTCATCTCCGAGCTCGTCGGAGCTCCTCCACCGTCGGAGGTGAGTTTGATCTACACCTCTTTCCAACACTGCGGCTGTGCGAGACACTGCCAGGGAACAGGGGACGGATGGTCTAATCCAACACAAGGGGAATGGAATTGTTTGGAGATGATTTCTGAGCATTTGTTGTTTACGAGTGATGTTAATTCAAACTCTGTTTTTTTTACCCCTCTGTTGATGGACTGATAAGAGTTGGGAGGCTTCCGCTCTTGTACGGTTGTATTATGGTTTCTCTTTTTGCCTCGGTGGGGATGTTGGTTTTGGGTCCGGTTTTTGCCAAAGCTACACCACTCTGTTTTGCTGCTGGTGACGACTATGTCCTCGCCCTGCACTTATGCAGTTCTGCCTTGACATTGGCAGTTTCCAGGTTTTCATACTAACTACTCTGACACACACACACTCTCTCTCTCTCTCCCCACCTATATAAAAAACCAACTAAGGGTCCGTTTGGATAATGGAAGTATTGGAAGTAAGAAGTAGGTTACAGAAGTAATTTTCAAAACTATGAAATATGAAATAGCGAAAATAGCATTTTTTTTTGTTTCATATATTTTTAGAAGTAATGGAAGAAGAACTTCTTCCTTTTCATAAAAATTGGATGAATGGTGGACAAGTCCTTTACAATTGTAATTGAAAGGGTAAAAATATTATTTTATAACAATTTAATGTTTTCTCTTTACTTTTCTTTTTTGCTTCTATAATGTTATATATCATCCAATGTCATAAGAAAAAAGAACCCACATAATTGGATATCAATGGAGGATTTTAGGTTCAAAGAAACATTGCTTGACTATTATTCTCTCCGCGTATCTCTTAAATGCACACTCTTTATAGAAAGATGAAATTATCTTCACATATATTTATTAATACAAACATAAAACGTTTTCATAGTCGAAATTCTAGTATACATAATATTTTAAATAGCGAGGATATTTTTTCTTAAAAAAATAGTTTTTTTGTTGCAAGCACCCCCCTGAACTCATTTTTAAGTCAACTTTTCTCGATTTTTCTATAATAACTAGTTTGTTAAATACCCAGTATATCAAAGAGATAAATCTTTGATGGAGGTTAGGTGGGATTAATTACCTAAAAAATTATCTGAAAAGTAGAGTCAGGGTGTTGATTGCAACAAGAAACTCTCTACAAACTCTTTACAGATTATTCATATTTTAATTGAAAAATAAAGATAATTTCTATAGAATGACCCTATGTTAAAGACGGGCTCTTAAAAAAACCCTTGGAACAAATATTATTTTTTCAAACACCAGAACAAATACTTGAACACTATCATATTAAAATTGATGGCTATCAAAACGTTTGGAGATAGGAAATAATTTATTTAATGTAAATAAACAACAGCAACAAAACTTTTATCTCAAATATTAGGATCGACAACAATAATATTTTTCCATGCAATTCTATTGTGGTCTTTAAAATGTACAAAGAAGTTAAATATAACTATCACAGAGTATCTCAAAAGCTAAAGTTATGTTAGTAGCTTTATTATTTTAACTAATCATTCAAAATACATCCCTGAAACCCAACCCTTCCTTCAGGACCAACAAATTCCACAGAGAAGCGATACAAGATTCTACAGCGATACACGGAAGTAAAAGTTATATTAACCTGTGCACAAGGGGCTACCTAAAATATACACCATTACAAACATAACGGCACCTTTCAAACTTGACTTCAGGCTCCTGGAAGCTTTCCTTCGAAGAACTCACCTAGCATTCGGTCAAGATCTTCTGGCGAATATCTGATATATTTCTGTGGGTTCTTCCCACTCTCAACAAGTGGCCTGAATGAAAAGGAGGGGAAAAAAAAGGATGGGTTCATAATTATAATGAGAAGAACATTTGACCTCAAATATTATGACTGTAAAACATTACCACCATTCAAAAGACGATGTAAGGTCAAATACATTACATGTAGCTATAAAACCCAGAACGGATTATCTGAAATAACTTGCCATCAGCCTAACCTACAACCAGACGGTCGAGACCTTCTAGTTTCTCAGTGAGATGCCTATCACAAAAATTTCACACTTCAAAGAAACAGTACTATTTCAGAATCCTTTGGCATATCTTTCTACTTCGATGAAAACTAAACTGAATTACAAATTCTCAGTACATGTTTGATATCCATATCTGGATAGTTTAGGTAGTCAGTGGTATTAATTGACATCAACACAAACCAAGCAAAGGTATTGCGACGAGAAAAAGGCAAACTTCCGCATTCACTTTGTGCATAAATAGCCAAATGTCTGTAGCTTATACATAATAAGTACACATGTGGCAATAGGTAGAACAACTTTTTTCTGGCAAAATATATAAAAAGTCCATTCCTGCTAGATATCAGAACTTCTGTGTTAAACCATGGTTACACTAAATTACAGAATACATGGGATAAAAGAAGCAAGGATATACTGTTATACAGGCCAACCAATGCATATCCATGCCCCAAGATTCTGGTTGCACATCAGACTCTCAGTTCAGATGTCAGACTTGCTAAAATCAATACGATATTCACAATGGCGTCAGAATATACGAATAAAGATCATGTGATATTATTAATTCAGAATTCACAATGCCGTAAGAATATATCAATGAAGGTTTTATAATATTAATTCAGCATTCACATTGGTGTGTAGGTGTGTGTGTGTCCACATGTGGGCGTTGGCAATGTGTGTGCGTGTGTGTGCGTGTGCCAGCACGTGCATGTGTCATCTCTGAAAAGAATAATCTCATTGACAAATTAACAATTACCAAATAGAATGTTACTACACAACAAATGTTTGCAGGTAAGAGGAAACTAACCCAAAACGCTTTATGAAAGATCTATATGCCGGTAATAGAACTTCAGCAACGGCAAGCCTCAGAGATTCACGCAACTCCGGATCAGGTACTGTCCATTGGGACTGCCTAATATGAAGCTCCTCAAACTGTATGTTGAAAGACTTAAACCTGATGATGACGAAACAAGAGGCAACTTCAACAGTCAAGTATTAAAAACAAAGACAATTTCAAAATAGACCCTTTTTGAAAAATAATCACCATTTTTAACCTACTTGCAAATTCGACCTAGTTTCAGCCACGTCAACAACGTGGGCTGAAACGGGGTCGAATTTGCGACATAAGTTCTACAAACTCTACAGGATTGAGAACCTGTGTAGTTTAGTAGAAAATTAATCTCCATGGGATTCTCAATCACGTAGAGTTCATAGAACTTATTTCGCAAATTCAACCTAGTTTCAGCGCACATTGCTGATGTCGCTGAAACTTGGTTGAATTTGCTAAATAAAATTCAACTAGGTCGAAAATGGTGATCATTTTTCAAAAAGGGTCTATTTTGAAAATTTGTCCTAAAAACAATGTACAAAAAGAAAAATATTACAAAGATTAGTGACCTCTCTTTTACTGCAGCTCTAGAGACCCCACTACTATTACTTCCATCACCTCCCACAGCACTACCACCACCTGACGAAGTCAAACCTTGAGCTGAAAGGCTCTGTAAAATCTGTTAGCAAATGCAGAGGCGAAAAATTAAAAGATTTCACAAAGCCCCAACTATAGCTAAAGGATCCAAGTCTGTTGAAGTCCTATCCTAGAAAGGGACAGACAATTCTACATGAAGTTGAGTTTGTCAAACTCAAACCTTAGCCCAAGCAACCCTTTTATACTGATTTGCATTTTGTTGCACAATCCTTCTATGTCGTTGGACCCAGTCATCTCCCAAAAGATCTTTTGCTTCAGATCTGAAAACAACAAAGGGATTGATCAATTTATCTGTTCCATGGCATTTTTAATTTTTCTAACTAGACATACCTTCGAACTGATCTGACCATATAGTGGATGTTATTCATAAGGAAAAGGTGAGTCAGAGCAGGATCCCTATATTGCTTAGATTTCCCATCCAGGTTACTCTGAAGACCTTGCATAATACGCATGGTTACAACTGCCAGATGAGAATTTGAATCTCCTCCAGTTTCAAACTCCTGGAAAAGCTGCTTTAGTGTGGACTGATAACTATACAAAAATTGATACACTTTAGTCAAGATAATCATGCTCACATGATGGCAATTTTAAGACCAAATGTCATAGACAAATAGTTATAGGGCACAATAGTTTCATATTCTTTTAGGTTAATAGTAATATGAAATTAAGATGCACGCAGGTTCTAGGTACTATTTGTTTGAAACGAACATCTATGTTCTAGTCATCAACTTAGGACATGTAATCATTTGAAAGAAACAGTATATACAGGCCTGCATGTAATGTTCTGAAAAAGATAGTAATATACAGACCTTTAAAAAGATAAATATGGCAAGGGACCTCTAATAATGGTGGATTAATGTACCATATTCTCAACAGAAGACGTGCTGCACACATGTTTAAAATTATGTACAATGGCCAATAGTAGGAAACACTACAAAGAGGAGGAGGTTAATGTGTAGTTGTAGAGATAGCCTATGACAGTCAGATAGGATGTCTATGGCGGACGGAAGGCGATCAGGTTGGCAATATGAAGGCATATCAGGAGAGACTTCCAACTTAATGGAAATATTCTCATGTTGAAGAAGTTTCAAGCCAACAAAGTTGAATATGAAACCTTGTCCAGAGCATAAACCCGAAATGACATATTTGAAGCATCTGAACATGGTAGCAAATAAAACAAGCTATATCATTGTCATCAAAATGAAGATCCACATACTCCCCTGCATCTTTAAAATTCACTCTTGAGATATCCACTGTCCTAGATGAGGAGGAAAAGTTACATGAACCATGTTCCTGGGAGGTTTGATTGGTGTGACAAGGATCTATCAGGAATATTGCCTCTTGGATGAGGAGAAAAGCTGGAAGCAGAAAATCATGGGATTACATAATCGTTTTGCTTCTCCGTAACCAGATTCCGTTCAACCCTGCTTTGACAGAGTATCATCTGATATATAAAATAGCAAGATGTTTTTCCTAGTGCCCCTAGGCACAGCAGTGACGTGCACACAAACCACTATTGGAGCTGTTCTACTTACGAATAGCCACTATTACAGACACTGCTCAGATGGAAATAATTTAAAGTGCGTAGAGGCAGTTTCTATGAAGTTGTGGGACTTTAAAAGGAACCTATGGCCATCGTAGTCTGAATATATCACATAGAGAAGAAGTCAGATCTATATACAAAGGAGGAAAATATAACAGGTGAAATCACCGGCAGTAGCACAAATCAAGGATTTTATTTTAGCAGCAATTAAAGAGAATCAAAGAGAAATCAGATTTCTGCCTAGGAAAACAAACTTTAAACACTAGGCAACCAAGGAAACAGTTAGGCATGGGCTTACTCCAAAAGAAACTTCACGTAATTTATAACATAGCTAGTCAGAGGATGAACAGTTCCATCTTGCACAGATGTTTTGGTTGCATCCTTTTCAACTGCTTCCTCAAAATCACCGAAGGTTTGTTGGGCAGTCTGGGCTAAGCGCCTGGTCAAACTAACTGAAGCTTCACGCATTTCCGCACAAGCTCTCCCCTCAAAAATGGCTTCTATCTGACGATTTTTTGCCATAAAGGAGAGATCAACAAAACTAAGTCCATTGCTAAAAATAAATACACAGAGCAATTATGAGATAAAGATTAGACATGGTAGAAGCAATAAAAGGCAAACAAAGGTATATAGGCAAGAAGAAACTTTTGTTAAGCATGAAAAAGTTCAATAAAATTTTATCTTTTAAATTAGTGCATTTTCCAAGAAGCATGTTCTGTTGTTGCTATTTGAAGGGTATAAATTTGAAAATCTTCTGGGTGCAGTAATAATGAACAAGCAACGTATCTCCTAGTTTCATACATAATCAAAATGGAAAAGTAGATATAATTTTGGGCATGCATATGATATAGCTAATTCTGAATGTGATATAGCTAATCTGAAACAAGCAAAAGTGAGAAAACATGGAGTAAATAATATCTGGTACATGAAAGCAATATCTTCACCAAATAAAAATAACTCTCATGGCTCATACGGGACTGCAAAGCATCAAATGATTCACTGACATTTCCTACACAGTTTGGATATTCATCTTCTTAGATGAAAACTTACTAATAGTTTGACCATAATATGAATAGATGAGAATTTAATAAATTAAAGATGTAAATCATACTACACTTGACACTTCTAAGAAACTTCTTGGACATATATTGAACTTCTCCAATGTGTCCTCAAGAAAAAAGAAATAAAAGAGGGAAGAAAGGTGAAATGTTTCTGAACATTTCAACCATATTCTTTCTGTATGAAAATGCTATATATAAGAATGAGCAAAGTATCATTTTTTGACTTACTGCAATGCTTGTCATATGGAACCAACAAAAATATTAAGAGACAGACCGGTCAGGATCACGGATTTCTGGTAAAAAAAGTTTATTCATATTGTTTTCAAGCAAATAACACAATATTCTCAATCGATATTGAAATACAGAAACAAAAGAATAATGCTTTTTAGAGATTGCTAAGAAATACAATGAAATACTACAAATCATATATAGGACACCATATTTTAAGTATCAGACAAGTTACCATCTAATAACCTCTAACTCATTCTGATTTGTTGCATTATGGGAACTAAATTATGAGGATACTGAAATTTATTCTTCAGAAAGGTAGACTAAAACCAAGTTTAAAATCATGCACCACATGTGACCAACAATAGAGAGGATTTACAAACTGCAAGTACTTCTGGGACCAGCAAGTTCCCAGAATATAGTACAAGACAAATTTCTGAAATAATTTATATGATTAAAAATTGATGATGAGTGCTCCCAAAAGGCAGGTAATAGGCACAGGAACCAACTGCTTTGCACGATATTACCTTATTGGAAAAGAAGGAAACAATCAACCGCCCACTTCAGGTAGTTAGGTCTTAGGTATTCTCTCCCTTAAAAATTCACTACCATTATTTTTTGGAACTCTAATTAGTTTATATATGTAGTTTGAGATCTACATGGACGTAATGACATGGTTGCCAATACTCAATATCACCGTCTTAACGTGGGAGACAATGATAAGTCACTAAAGTTTAGCACAGAATATACACATATTCAACGCAGCTTACATAGCATAACGCTAAAACTAAAAAGCATACCTCTGGCTGAAGCTCACACATTATTTCAAACATGTCCAGAAGCACAAATAACTTTTCTGGTGATCTTTTACTTTTTGCAATAGCCTCCCCAAAACTGAGAAGCATTAATACACTGTTTGTAGTTACTTCAGCAAAACATTGATCCTTTCGAACATTATCGATTCCTTCAAAAATTTGATCACAAATTTTTCGTTCAGCAGCAAATAGCAGTTTGACCTGTTCCAAACACAGTTAAAATGACTAGAAAATAGAAGATACAGGTAATAGCAGTTATCTGAATGAACACTTACTGCAATTCGCATAAAATGAATCCAGTTTCCAATTTTTGCCTCTAGGACCTCCCACTGCATCTTCTGTACATCATCTTTACTGAGATTTTCTACTCCCAATTTCTGAAGGCTCAGTTCCAAAGCTGAAGCACGGGTTTCACTGAATAGAATGGGAAAGATATACGTTAAATCGATGTTAACCGGGAAAAATAATAATAAATATGATTATACTAGTACAGAAAAGTTTCTGAAGTTTGGTTTCAGGATTGGGATTTAGAGAAGTTAGTGCATGAATCCATCCATATCTGTCTGGCCAAGCAGTTCCCAAGGATAAGTCAACTTGATTCTTCCCTTTACCATAAAAAAGCCATCTCAGTGAAAGGTTCATAGTGGTCATCGCCATACATACATTTAACCCCCCTCCCCCCCCCCCCCAAACAAAAAAAAGCCCAAAAAAAATCATGTTGCAAAGATGTAATAGGGGTCAAAGATCATGTTGCAAAGATGTATATGCATCAGTGCAAGACATGAACAAAAAAAAGGGCCCATCATGCAGCTTATGTTTTTCCCTGTACAGTGAGCAAACCAAATATGCAGTCATGCATGTAGGCACCTGTGCACCACAAGCAACCATATTCATATTAAGCTGAAGTTTATGTGCTAAACTGTATGCTTTCTCCTTGCTGAAGTAGCATCTTAATCCGATTCTTTCCTGCATTCTGTGGATAGTTCCCAGATTAAGCCACAAGAAATGGAGCCTTTTAACTGATATAAAAACATTGTTTTGATACTTTTTGACAAGAACTCACCAGCAACATGAATTCCACTTCCTCAGTTGTAAGCTTTCACTTTATTAAATTCCCACATGTAAATCTCACAATAAGATATTGAAGTGCCACGTATGCATGTCATCTAATTTCATTAATTGTCAGAAATTGGCACCTAAAAGTGTTATGCATATCTTATATGCACCTATTAGTTAAATCTATGGAGCCTACAGGTTAATCTAAATTCTAAAAAGATCATGGAAGTGTATCCATGGTGCGGCTATTCTTTTTACCCTAGAAACAAGATCTCTGTTAATTTATCTCCATAGATGACCTTGTTATGCATATCTTATATGCACCTATTAATTAAATCTATGGAGACTACAGGTTATCTAAATTCTAAAAAGATCATGGAAGTGTATCCATGGTGCGGCTATTCTTTTTACCCTAGAAACAAGATCTCTGTTAAAAAGGGAAGCTCTAGTTTCTTTTCCAAAGAAAAAAAACAAGAAATGATCTAGCACATGATCGAGATCAGGAAGCACTTAAATGAGGCATACCAACATAATAACATATACCTGTAAATTTTTAGGCACTGCTGTTGCTTTCCTGCTTGAACCATTTGTTGAGCCAAGTCGTGCAGTAAAGGCAAAATTCTTGGAGGAATGAGTGTTGCAGGCTTGTATACAGCAGCCTCTGAGCTTTTTGTTTGATTATCTGATTGATTGGTAGATGATGGACTTTTACCGCCATCCTCACCCGATGGACGAAGTGCGTTGGGAAGGCAATCAAAAAGATGATCAGGCTCCACAGGTTTGCTGAAACAAAAGAGAGAAACTAGTGAATATAGTACATAATTGCAATCTACTATAACTCTATAAGTAAATCACGTGTCCATACAATCAAAATACGTAGGTCATGTTCACAAATAACCAAAATAGTAGATTTGCCAACAAGACATAAGAACATAAAGCGTTAATACTAAAAAATGTTTGTAGGTTCCCAAGACCCAATCATGTTTTAGCCCACATGCACAAATGATTAACAAGCGATAAATTCAAAACGCATATTGAACTTTTATCATCCTGATAGGTGGAAAGAATGTGAACAAAATGCATAATGTGGTTACAGTAAATAGAAGTAGCAACTAACTAAGCTAACAAATGAGAATATGAAATACTAGCACTATGTAAAAAACCATGTACATATATGGAGGAATAAGATAACAACTGCATGTACAAACCTATAAGATGCAAGAAGCTGTTTAAATTCCTCCTCCAGCTTCAACATTGCCTTAATTAGCAAATTATTGGCATGATTAAGCACCCCATCACTGCTCTTGAAGCTCTTATTCGAGTTGAAGAATCGTACATTGGCCCTCAATTGCTCAATTGCCTCCAAATAGCTTTCTAGGTCCTCATGTGGGCCCTTCAAAATCTTAGACTCAGCCTACGCATTTGAAACACATGCAAAATCAAAATCTCCAAATTCGTCACCAAAATAAACCTAACCGACTATCAAACCACCATCGAGAACATGAATTTTAGACATAAACTCATGTTCACAGTCCAAGTATGATTCATGTTTCATTCTCTACTCGAAATCTTTCTCTCAAGTGTAATTCCTCTCTAAACCATTCCTAAATGAAAAAAGATGCAAAATTTTCCACTAAGAAGGCTGCTATTCATCAAAATCGTTCCTGTACAGAACTCTATCTCAAAATAAATAAATAAACAACAATCGAACTACCAATGACAATGCGGTACACAAATTCTGAAAATAAGCTAAAAATCGCAAAGATTGAGCATCCCTCTACAGGTCAAAAAGCAAAAGATTAAAAAAGCCATCCCACTCGCATTTTACAACTAAATTTTTACGCAAAACTTCTCCCAATAACTCGAAAGAATAGTAAAAAGCTCCAAAATTTCAACAAAAAAACGCACATTCTCATTCAAATCCAAAACTCAAAAGTTACCGACCTGGCGCGTGAGATCAAATTGGCCTAATATGACCTCAGCCGACTTCAACGTCTTACCAATGTTCTCATGCGCCCTCCGAATCGCGTGCGTCCGAACCTGAACCAAAACAAACCAAGACCAGAACCCTAACAAATCAAACAACCGAACCAAACCGAACCAAAACTCGAATTTAGAGATCCGAGACCTGAGTAGGTCTCATTGCGGCCTCGAGAACGGAGAGGCGGTGGTCGAAGGATCCGAGGATGGCGACGGTGCTGTCGGTGATCGTCTGGCTCTTGCTGAGAGACTCTCGCAGCAGGCTCGCCCTCTCCTTTAGGGTTTCCATTGGGAGAGGAACTCCCATTTTCGCCAAGAGAATTGTTTTCCTTTTGCGTTGCTTCTTGATCTCGAAGGGGACGAGGAGTTGACGACAAGACGGTGGTCGGTTGGGATTGAAGTCTAATTGAAGTTTTCTGACCCTAGTAGACTATTAATTAAGTAAGAATTTTTCACATTAGACCATCACTATTTATAGTATAATATGTAACCCCAATGGTTTGAAGTTCTAACTAGTTTAGACCCCAAACCTATTAATTTGTTTTAAATAAGCCCATCTGGCTCGACTTAACGATGGCTAGTCAAGTTTTTACTGTTATTTAAAATAACTTCGTGGATGGGGTTATAAAGTAGAAGTTTGATTTAAGGATCTAATATAAAATTAGGAAAGGATTTGGTATTTAGTTTTAATATGAAAAAAAAAAATCGTGGTAGTCTTTTAGGATTACGTTGAGTTGTTTAGTTAACAAGATATCCTGTCGAATCTTCAATAATTGTTATAATCGAGTAAAATCTTTAATTTTTATCAGATATCTTTCAAAATAATCGAAATACCTTTTCCCTGTGTCTTTAATTTTCTGAGTTATTTTGAGTGTCATCCGCAAAAAAAAAAGTGTTATTTATAAAATGTTGGGGGTGTTTATAAAGTAGGGTTCAGAGACTAAATTCCGTCGAAGCTTAACTGAATTATGCCGACGCTGTTGACTCCTAAGAGTAAATGAATTTGGTCCCAAGATTACAACGTTGCCTTGTGGGCCCCCAGATGGTTCCAGTTCATGTGAGTTATGCTAGCTTTCATCGGTCCTACGCAAGTAATGGGCCCCAAAGATTAGAAAGCTTATCCGTTTTTTATTAAAGCCTGCTTATCTCCGATTCCGGCTTAATTCAGTCGCAGATAGAGTTCAATTTGAGCTGGGCGTAGTTTAGGAGGAGATTTCCCCCCCTCTTTCTGATACTAGGCTAAGAGCTACATATTTTGAATATACAAAGGTTAAATGTTACATATTTTGAATATACAAATGTTAAATATTACATATTTTAAATACAGAAAGGTTAAATGTGCATGTGTGTTATATACACAAAATTTAAATTAATAAGACTGTAGCTATAAAAGTTTTGTGTGTGACTTTTACAAATGTGGTCAACATATTGAGGGAAGATGTTTTCAAATCTAGACAATTTCCAAAATTTTAAATCGTTACATTTTATGATAAACTTAGGCCAGAATAAATTGCATATAATTCTCCTCATTTATATTTCCAATTGCACGTAAAACCTCCTCAGATCTTTTATAAGCACTTAGCACTATTTTTTCCAATTTAATTTTAAATATCTGTTACTAAATATATACCTTAAAGAAAAATATTTCTCTTTAAACCTCCCAGAGCTTGTGACGTTAGCTTTTCTCTTCTCAAAATTTTTTTACATGTGTACATGTATCTTAACCGTTCATCTATCTCAATTTGTCACCTAAGTCATCTAAACCAATCTCAGTTGTTTATCCCAAAAATCAAGCTTAACCGCTCACCAAAAAGATATATACAGTTCAAAATAGATAAATGTGTAAATAAACGTGTAAATCTATAGTAAGTACAGGATCTTATCTTATCATATTATTTATGAAACAAACTTTGCTTGCCTTATTTTTCAGTTACTAAAAATCATATATTTTTTTATTTTTAATTAAAAAAAACAGAGTGATAGGATATTTTATGTAAGTTTTGAGTCACATCTAGAAGTTATATAATAATAACATAATCAAATCAAATCAATCAACATATTGATCACATGGCTATTACTAATATTACTAATCTGAATTGTCAAATATGCCTAATTTATAAGCAACCATAATTTGAATTGATTTGAATTTCAAATTTGAGAGGGGGACATATATATTAGATATATTCTCACTAATTACCTAAAAATTCTTAGGGGGTGTTTGTTTCAAATCCTATAATTTTAGGATATGGATTTCATCATGGGATTTGAAATGCATAGGTTTTTAACATGAGTTGGGATTTCTAAAACTTTGTTGTTTCATCAATATTTTGGGATTTGGAATACTATAATTTGTAAGTTCTTGTTTGTTTCAAACTCAAATTGTAGCATTACAAAGTTTAGAATTTGAAATCCATAGTTGTAGCAAACAAGTTTTAGGATTACCAAAATAATAATTGGTGAATATAAGAACTTTTGGTGAGCTTACCTCCTACAAAAAAAAATACAATTTTTACTCAAGCCTCTCAAGTTTTATTTAAGCTTTCCATTTCTTTTACTAGTTTTTGTAAATACTAGATGAACTAGAATTAAGAAAAGAAATTTTTACTTGCATTGCTTCGCCAGAATTACTGCAATTTGTGCTTAACTTTCCAAAATTGACTCTTTTTAAATAAATCCAGCAAAAAAGTTGACTAACAATATTATCCAAAGAACATGAAGGGGGGAAATCAAAAATTAACTGCAACCTACTTATTTTCCCTATCTGTCCACAATCATTCGTTATCAAATAAAACAACCAACATTATTTACATAAACATGTACATAAACGAGACATATCATTACTTACTTTATATACACAAGAAAAAAAACCTTGTTGGGGGTTTTTTTGGTAAGTAAGCAATTTAACTTATTACCAAACATCAACGAAGTTCAAACAAATTATACACTCAACGTTTGGATCCTTACAAGCCAAAGGTCAAACACACAATACTATAACAGACTCAGATTTGATTCCTACCAATACATGCAGGGATCAAAATACACCAACTATAATAAATATATCATAAGTGACATACACAAACAATACTCAGCAGGTAAATAAAAAACCTACACTGGTAATTGATAAACCTGTACAATCCTCTAACCATTCCAGACTCTATAGCTAACTCAACAATATAGAATTCCTGATCAATACTTAGTCATAAATTCTGTAGAAATCTTCATATCTTTACACCATGCTCTATTATAGGCATTATCTTTCATCTTCACAACTGTTGATGCTTATGAACAAACAATCGATGGGGGTTTCCCGCTGTCGGATGTAGTTTCGATCCTGGTGACGGTGGGGAAGAAGGAGATGATGAATGTTGGGGCCGACTCCTCCTCCGATTTTATGCCTGATACTGAGAGCGCGGGGTGGACTGATAGCCTGCACATTACAAGAATCGCAGGAATACGGGACTAGTTTCCCCCATAGTACCTCCGACGGTCAAGTCAGTTGGTGAACTTAGGGAGGGTTTTTGAGAGGCCCCTGGGCCATTGAGGTTATTGCAGGGGGTTTTTCCTCGAGAGTTATTAAAATGCTCTTGATGTAAAAAAAGATCCCAAAGGGGAGTAAAGCTCAAGTGTAAGAAGAAGCAGAGAGCCAACCTCCTGCTCTTACCTTTCTTACCTCCTTTTATAGCCCCCCGCCTCTGGGAGTTTGACCTCTGCTTTTGTTGACTACGCACAGGAGGCAGTTTGAAAGGTGAACAGGCAGGCTACTGAGTCATCTTTCTCCTTCCAGGTGTCGGCAGGCGACTGGAAGGGAAGTCATTCAGTGTTAAGGAATAAATATCTTCTCAGTACCCTGGGTTTGTCAGAAGAGGTAGGGTGTAGGATAGGTCGGCTACGTGGCCATCCTTCTCTCTCCAGGTGGCGGCTGGTGATTGGAGGGGAAGTCATTCGTACATAGAGAAGCATCATGGCAATTTTCTGGGAAATGACTTGTAAGCCGAATAAGCGGCTGGGGCACGAGGGTTGTCAGAATAGAGATCTTGATGGGACTAATCAGTATTATTGTGTTGATTGACATTTGAAATGATCTTGATCGGCTCTTATCTCTTTGACCGAGGTGGGTTGATCTGTGAGCCATCATTATGATTTGGCGACCCGATAGTCGAGTGGGCTTCGGGTCGGGTGTATAGTCGAGTCGTTTGCTCGAGGAGTCATCTTAATTGCGAGGGGGCAACTGATCCCGCACTTCGAGTCGGTCATGATAACCTGTTGATCAAAATATGGGTTGTCTGCTCGTCTAGTCGAGGGACTTGGCTCTGACTGGGCTTTTGATGTGACGCCCCTGGGTTCACACAAGGCTGCAGTCCAAGGTGAAACCAAGAATGTCAAACCTGCAATGCACCACACCGTGCAATAACATGTTTTACCATCACAATTAACATCTATCTAGTAGAATCAATAACAGGTGTAGGTACAAAAGCAAATAAAAGATAATACACGAAGGGCTGATGAAATGATAGTGATCAAATAAACATCTCATCATCCAACAAATGGAAGTACATAGTCAATGACTGAATAAATAAACTGGAGTAGTCAATAAGTCTCAAATACAAATATCTGACAAGAATAAATAAGGCACTTAGCCTTTACAAATTCTAGAATAATACCCTCAAATGTCTAACCACACTACAGTGGAGCCCAAAGAAAATAATACATAGCTAAAAAGTAAAGCTGAACACTAAAGTGGTCCGCTATCAACCTGCGACACTCCGTGCTCCTGGCTTGTGATCTGAAAGGGGGAGGGACAACGAGCGTCAAAGTGCTAGCGAGTAACATCACAACCAACCCCAAGGGAAAATGGGCTCGTTGTTTATGAAAATACAGATAATATATAATAGATCTAAAATCATTGATCTTACAAAAGAGGGTTTTAGTATTTAAGAATTTACAACACGAGAATAGGTACGTCGAGCGAAATAATCCAAACAAGGAAACCCTCATGTATATACCTTATATCTCAAATTTATAAACTCCTAAATACCAAAACCAAGGTTCTAATACAGTAACAATGATAGAAGGAATACAACAAACACCAGAGTATAATTACAGTGCTGTGACATAGCCAACATGAACATCATGTTATTACTTGCATGAATATCATGTCAGAATCTACACAAGTGTGATACCAAAATTTACATAATTATCATGTCGTGAAATGCTGTATAATAGTCACGTGCAGGGTTAAGAACTATGTCTGAAACAAGAACTAACTATTGTAGTTTTCCAAACTCATGGAATAATGGCAAATGTCCAATACGAGGACTGAGAGGGATTATAGTCCAGCACGAGGACTTCTATGGATTATAGTCCAACACGAGGACTGAGAGGGACTATAATAAAAGATCGCTACGATACATGTAGTGAAATCTACTTATCAATCTCACGACTAAATCAATAAAAAGGTCCCAAATTTATACCCCAGGTCATCTATCATGCATGGACACATAGTGGGGCTAATAATCAAGGTCAGGTAATCCAGGCAAACCCTCGAACACGAGTAAAAACACTCAATACACAAAACTGTAAATTTTGCAACAGAGAGTTCGGCGGTCGACCGATCCGGTCGACCGAACTCCGATACGGGCCTGGCGATCGCCCGCCGTGACTTATCGGTCGACCGACAGAACGTCGCGGTCGACCGATGAAATGTCGCGGTCGACCGGCAGAACGCCGCGGTCGACCGGAGCCTAAAAACGAGCTCAGCGGTCGACCGCCAAGCAGACAGAAACCCAATCTGGGTTTTCTGTCAGCTGCTAAATCTGAAACAAAAATTAATATATTACGATAACCTGAGTTTTACTGAAATGGAAAACATACTGAAGATAAACAACAAAATCCCAAGCTTGAACTCTATTTTTCCAAAATTTTAAATCCACGAGAAACAAACCCAAAACGTTTTGATAACTGTAAAGATGATTTAACTCTTGTTTAGGCAAATCTCAGATCTAGATCTTCTTTAACAGAACATGGTTGAGTTTTTAAAACATATAAAATCCCAAATCCATATTCTATGCCATAATAATCTATTAGCTATTCAAAAATACGAATTTGGCTCCATAAAAACCAATAAAAACTCAGTTCTTGACATGAAAACGAAAGGGGTGGGGGTTGGGCGAGAAATTACTCGCCTTGGGTGCTGACGAATGCCCTAGATCTGCAGGAGATTGATTCTCTACGCTGCAAATCCAAAATCCCGCTGAAAGAATCCTCCAGATCTCCTCCTAAGCACCAAATCCAGCTAGGGTTTGAGATTTGAGAGATGGGGGCTAGGGTTTTAAGTTTGAGGTGAAGAGAGGCTCTCCTGGGTTGAGTTGGTATAAATACTAACTCCCCAACCCGACCCGAAACCCAAAAGACCCGAAACAAAACCGCAAATAAAACAAAACCTGGAAGCTCTCTGACCGCTGTGCGGTCGACCGCGTCGGTCGACCGCGCAGCACTAAAATGCCTGCTGCTGGGCATTTCACACGCTGGCCATAACACTCGATTTTTCTCACTTATGAACACTTGTTGGGTTCTCAAACACAAATAAAAACATTCATCTGATATATATATGCATATATTTATGATTATTCATCATAAGGAAATTATTTACTATCAATAATTCACATATATTTATTATAGAAATTTTCAGGGTTTTACATTCTTCCCCCCTTAAAAGAATTTCGTCCTCGAAATTCGGAAATCATACGAACTTTGAAATATGAACTCTTAGATAACCTTATAGAGATATTTACACTTAACGATCTAAAATGATAATATTCTCGCTCAAATCCTAATCTAGTGGAACTAGTACCTCGGGCGAAAAATCCAAACAAGGAACCCCCCATACATATACCGTGTGTTCCAAAAGATTAAAAATTAAGCGAAAGTATTCTCATTCTAGCGTTAAATACAAACATAACCAACGATATGTACATAAGTTAAGATATATAATCATAATAAGAATTTATTCACCTGCTCAACCAAGTGTGGGTAGTCACGACGCATGTCCTCTTCGCGCTCCCAAGAAATCTCCTCAATGCCTCCTCGGTTCCACTGAACTTTCACCAAGGGAATTACCTTGTTCCTAAGCCTCTTATCCTCTCTGGCAAGAATACAAACCGGAATCTCAATAGTAGTCAAATCATCCTGAAGTTCGATCTCCGGTGCATCCAATATTCGCTGCTGCTCCTCATCATGCAAGTGCTTCTTGAGCATAGAAATATGAAATACATTGTGTATACTAGACATCAATGCTGGAAGATCTAGTCTGTATGACACAGCTCCAATGCGCTCTAGAATCTGAAAAGACCCAATATATCTCGGTGCAAGCTTCCCTCGCCTCCCGAATCGCTGCACGCCTTTCATAGGCGATACCTTAAGCATAACCAAATCTCCAATCTGAAACTCTAGTGGTCTTCGCCTCTTATCTGCATAGCTCTTCTGTCGACTCTGAGCGGCTAGAATCCGCTCCCTGATCAAGGCTACCTTCTCAGTAGTCTGCCTCACTAGCTCTGGCCCAAGCATCAAGCTGTCCTCCGGCTTGGCCCAACATATCGGTTATCTACAAGGTCTCCCATATAATGCTTCATACGGGGCCATACCGATCGTCACTTGATAACTATTGTTATAAGCGAACTCTACCAGTGGAATATGATCTTCCCAACTACCTTGGAAGTCAATGACACATGCCCGCAACATGTCCTCCAACACCTGATTCACCCTCTCCGTCTGGCCATCCGTCTGGGGGTGGAATACACTGCTATAAGATAGTATGCTGCCGAATGAGTCCTGGAAACTCCTCCAAAAATGTGAAGTAAACACCGATCCTCGATCCGACACGATCGTGTCCGGTACTCCGTGAAGTCGAACTATCTCCCGAATGAAGATCCTCGCATAAGTCTCAGCTGTATAAGTGGTCCTCACCGGAATGAAATGAGCTGACTTCGTCAATCGGTCCACTATCACCCAAACCGAATCATTCCCCTTCTTCGACTTCGGTAATCCCACAATAAAATCCATAGAGATGTCTGCCCACTTCCACTCTGGAATGGGTAAAGGCTGAAGTGTCCCTGCCGGTCTCTGATGTTCTGCCTTCACCTGCTGACAGGTAAAACATCTAGCCATATAATCTGCAATCTCTCTCCGCATACCACTCCACCAGAAACGCCTCTTCAGGTCCTTGTACATCTTGGTAGTCCCTGGATGTACTGTGTACCGGGTACGGTGCGCCTCATCAAATAACTCTCTCTGCAGCTCTGCACTGGTTGGCATGACCAATCTACCCTTCATCCGTAGACTTCCATCCTCTCCGATGGTCCAATCAGTCTTAGGCTCCTTGGAAATCTCCTCCTTTCGGATTTGAATCCAAGAGTCTCCCAACTAAGCTCTGACAACCCTGTCACTCCAAGATGGCTGCACTGACATAGCTCCCAAGAACGCACTGGTTCCTCCAATCTCGGGTCTAAAATCAAACTGGCTCAGAGTGGTAAGATCTCTGTACAAAGAGCACCTCAAAGCCGCAACCCGATGTCGACGCTTCCTACTCAAAACATCTGCTACGACGTTCGCCTTCCCTGGATGATACTGAATCGCGAACTCGTAGTCCTTGATAAACTCAATCCACCTCCTCTGCCTCTGATTGAGTTCCTTTTGAGAAAAGAGGTACTTCAGACTCTGATGGTCTGTGAATAGCTCAAACTACACTCCATACAAGTAGTGCCTCCATGACTTCAGTGCAAACACCACTGCTGCTAATTCTAAGTCATGAGTAGGGTAGTTCTGCTCATGCACCCTCAACTGCCGTGAGATATAGGCTACTACCCTCTGAGTCTGCATCAGTATGCCTCCTAAGCCTACCAACGACACATCTGTATACACAACGAATGTCCTGTCGCTGCTCGGAATGGTCAGAACTGGCGCTGTAGTCAGCTTAGCCTTCAAAATATCAAAGGCCTCCTGACACTCCATGCTCCATATGAACGGTACACCCTTCTTCGTAAGGCGTGTAATCGGCGTTGCAATCTTCGAGAAGTCCTGAATGAACTTCCTGTAATATCCAGCTAAACCCAAAAAGCTGCGGATCTCTGACACCGTCTTCGGTGGCTCCCAATCAAGAACTGCCGTGACCTTAGCCGGGTCCACTGCTATACCCTCTCTACTGATGACGTGACTAAGAAATCTGACTTCTGCAAGCCAAAACTCACACTTGCTGAACTTAGCATACAACTGGTGCTCCAGAAGGGTCCTCAACGCTATCCGTAGATGCTCCTCATGATCTGCCTCCGATCTCGAGTAAATGAGAATATCGTCGATGAAGACGATCATAAACTGGTCTAAGAAGGGACGGAAAACCCGGTTCATCAAATCCATGAATACCGCGGGTGCATTGGTCAACCCAAATGGCATGACCAAGAACTCGAAGGACCCATATCGAGTAAGAAAGGCGGTCTTGGGAACATCCATCTCCCGAACCCGCAACTGATGATAGCCAGAACGAAGATCAATCTTCGAGAAATACTGCGCTCCCTGCAACTGGTCAAACAAGTCATCAATCCTAGGTAGTGGGTACCTATTCTGGATAGTGACCTTGTTCAACTCTCTATAATCTATGCATAACCTCATACTACCATCCTTCTTCTTCACGAAGAGGACCGGCGCGCCCCACGGAGAATAACTCCGACGAATAAAACCCTGAGCTAACAACTCGTCCAACTGGGTCTACAGCTCTCTCATCTCATCTGGTGCCATGCGATAGGGTGCGCGAGATATCAGGGCTGTGTCTGGCTGCAACTCAATACAGAACTCGACCTCTCGCACAGGAGGTAACCCAGGTATGTCCTGAAAGACATCCTGATAATCTGAGACAACTCTAGTCTCCAATAACTTGGCTCCCTGATCCCGTCGCATCACCTCCTCGATGTATGCCAAAAATGACTCCGCAAGTCGGTTGCCCTGAGGGTAGCTACAATCATCTCGGACCCATCGGACGCTCGCAACTTGACTGTCTTCGCAAAGCAGTCAATACTAATATGGTAGAAAGATAACCAATCCATACCAAGGATAACATCGAACTCGGACATATGTAACACTATCAAATCCACTATGAACTCCGACTCGTCTAGACTGACGGTACACCTCCTACAAACGCTCTCCAGAAGCGATACCTCACCTAAAGGGGTGGAAACAGATAGAGGGGTGTCTAGGGGCTGAGCTACGAGCTGGAGTCTAGTCATAAATGCATGCGAGATGAATGAATGCGAAGCTCCCGAATCGAAAAGAATACGGACGGGAAGAGAGTTCACAAAGAACGTACCCTCCACTACAGCTCCGCTGGCTCCATGATCACGAGGAACCACTACATATACCCTGCCCGTGGCTGAAGACTTTTCTGCTGATGGTGCTGGAGAGTATATGATAATCTGGCCCTGAGGAACATCCTGAACTGCCCGAATCTGTCCCTCAGTCCTCTGAGCTGCTGGCGGTGCCTCAAGCCTGTTCTGCTGGCCCTGACCTCTACCCTGTTGGCGCTGCTGCTGCTGCTGGTTCGGACCTTTGCCCTACTGGGCTCCTACTGGTGCGCTGCGGCACTCTGATGCCTTATGTCCGACCTTGTGACAGTTAAAACAAGACCCCTGGAACTTGCGCTGCTGATGCGCTCTCTGATCCTGCTGGGGTCCCTTCTTATAAGGGCCTTGATGCTGCTGCTGATGTCCAGAAAAGCCACTCTTGTTCTTGCCCTTGTCGCTGCCCTGTCCTGTCTTGGCCTTCCCTTCCTTGTTCTTCTGGAACATAGTGGTCTCGATCTCCTGAGAAGTGGCAGCCTCAGCTACCTCCCTGACTGAATAAAATATCCTCGACACAAGGTACCGTCGGAGATTTGGGCGAAGCCCAGCTAAGAACATCTGAGCCTGACGCTCTCCCGTCTGCCACATGCCTGTGAAATATAACAGCTCCATGAACCGGCTCTCAAAATCAGCCACTGACATGTCCCCCTGAGTCAATCGGGACAACTCAAGCTCCTTCCCAGTCCGTGCTGCAGAAGAAATGTACTGACCATCAAAGAAATATATGAAGTCCTCCCACGTGAGGGTCAGCATCTGCTCTGGAGTGAACTGGAGTCGGTACCATCTCCCGGCATCTCCCTTCAGGCTGTAGGATGCCAGTCTCTGCTTCTGGACTGAATCTACACCGAGTATATCGTGAATGTTGCTCACATCCTCCTTCCACTTATGGGCTGCAAGAGGGTCTGGTGACCCCTGGAACTCTGGTGCCCTCATCTTCTGGTACCTCTCCCCATACGGAGCCAAGTCTCCTGCTCTGTGGCTCTGTCTGGGACTGCTAAAGGAATAGCTACAGGCGTGGCCTCTGGGGGTCTCTCTCTAACAGGCACGACAGGTATCCCCTACTGCTGAGCTACCGGTGGTGGTGGTGGCGGTGTCGGTGGTGCTATATGAGTCGTCACCAACTCCTCAATAGCTGTCATCCGAGCGATAAGAGGAGCCATAAGGTCCACCAGATACTGAGGAGCCTGTTGCGGCTCGGGTGGAGCCTGCTGGGGCTCGGACTGAGCTGGCTGCTGGTCAGGTGGAGTCTGCTGTGACTCTGCCTGGCTAGCTCTCCTGGTACGGGGTCTACCTCGTCCTGCCATCTCTCTCCTGATGGTAGGAAAAAAAATAAAATTCATGAGTCAAATAGGCCTTTATAAATAACGTATCTCATTGAAATTTTCACAATATATAGTATTCACACGGATACTTTGAATCTATATAAAATAGTTGTCATAAAAAAAATTACTCAAATTTTGAGATAAACGCATATATCGTCCTCACTCATACTAAGAAATCCTTTCGGACTCTATACATGAATCCTAAGAAACTCTATCCTAGCTCCACGACTTGACACAGGATGATCCTAAGGATACTGGAACTAGAGCTCTGATACCAACTGTGACGCCCCTGGGTTCACACAAGGCTGCAGTCCAAGGTAAAACTAAGAATGTCAAACCTACCATGCACCACACCGTGCAATAACATGTTTCGCCATCACAATTAATATCTATCTAGTAGAATCAATAACAGGTGTAGGTACAAAAGCAAGTAAAAGATAATACACGAAGGGCTGATGAAATGATAGTGATCAAATAAACATCTCATCATCCAACAAATAAACTGGAGTAGTCAATAAGTCTCAAATACAAATATCTGACAAGAATAAATAAGGCACTTAGCTTTTACAAATTCTAGAATAATACCCTCAAATGTCTAACCACACTACAGTGGAGCCCAAAGAAAATAATACATAGCTGAAAAGTAAAGATGAACACTAAAGTGATCCGCTATCAACCTGCGACACTCCGTGCTCCTGGCTCGTGACCTGAAAGGGGGAGGGACAACGAGCGTCAAAGTGCTAGCGAGTAACATCACAACCAACCCCAAGGGAAAAGGGACTCGTTGTTTATGAAAATATAGATAATATATAATAGATCTAAAATCATTGATCTTACAAAAGAGGGTTTTAGTATTTAAGAATTTACAACACGAGAATAGGTACGTCGAGCGAAATAATCCAAACAAGGAAACCCTCATGTATATACCTTATATCTCAAATTTATAAACTCCTAAATACCAAAACCAAGGTTCTAATACAGTAACAATGATAGAAGGAATACAACAAACACCAGAGTATAATTACAGTACTGTGACATAGCCAACATGAACATCATGTTATTACTTGCATGAATATCATGTCAGAATCTACACAAGTGTGATACCAAAATTTACATAATTATCATGTCATGAAATGCTGTATAATAGTCACGTGCAGGGTTAAGAACTATGTCTGAAACAAGAACTAACTATTGTAGTTTTCCAAACTCATGGAATAATGGCAAATGTCCAACACGAGGACTGAGAGGGATTATAGTCCAACACGAGGACTTCTATGGATTATAGTCCAACACGAGGACTGAGAGGGACTATAATAAAAGATCGCTACGATACATGTAGTAAAATCTACTTATCAATCTCACGACTAAATCAATAAAAAGGTCCCAAATTTATACCCCAGGTCATCTATCATGCATGGACACATAGTGGGGCTAATAATCAAGGTCAGGTAATCCAGGCAAACCCTCGAACACGAGTAAAAACACTCAATACACAAAACTGCAAATTTTGCAACAGAGAGTTCGGCGGTCGACCGATCCGGTCGACCGAACTCCGATACGGGCCTGGCGGTCGCCCGCCGCGACTAATCGGTCGACCGACAGAACGTCGCGGTCGACCGATGAAATGTCGCGGTCGACCGGCAGAACGTCGCGGTCGACCGGCAGAACGTCGCGGTCGACCGGAGCCTAAAAACGAGCTCAGCGGTCGACCGCGCCGGTCGACCGCCAAGCAGACAGAAACCTAATTTGGGTTTTCTGTCAGCTGCTAAATCTGAAACAGAAATTAATATATTACGATAACCTGAGTTTTACTAAAATGGAAAACATACTGAAGATAAACAACAAAATCCCAAGCTTGAACTCTACTTTTCCAAAATTTTAAATCCACGAAAAACAAACCCAAAACGTTTTGATAACTGTAAAGATGATTTAACTCTTGTTTAGGCAAATCTCAGATCTAGATCTTCTTTAACAGAACATGGTTGAGTTTTTAAAACATATAAAATCCCAAATCCATATTCTATGCAATAATAATCTATTAGCTATTCAAAAATACGAATTTGGCTCCATAAAAACCAATAAAAACTCAGTTCTTGACATGAAAACGAAAGGGGTGGGGGTTGGGCAAGAAATTACTCGCCTTGGGTGCTGACGAATGCCCTAGATCTGCAGGAGATTGATTCTCTACGCTGCAAATCCAAAATCCCGCTGAAAGAATCCTCCAGATCTCCTCCTAAGCACCAAATCCAGCTAGGGTTTGAGATTTGAGAGATGGGGGCTAGGGTTTTACGTCTGAGGTGAAGAGAGGCTCTCCTGGGTTGAGTTGGTATAAATACTAACTCCCCAACCCGACCCGAAACCCAAAAGACCCGAAACAAAACCGCAAATAAAACAAAACCTGGAAGCTCTCTGACCGCTATGCGGTCGACCTCCACGGTCGACTGCGTCGGTCGACCGCGCAGTACTAAAATGCCTGCTGCTGGGCATTTCACACGCTGGCCATAACACTCGATTTTTCTCACTTATAAACACTTGTTGGGTTTTCAAACACAAATAAAAACATTCATCTGATATATATATATTTATATATTTATGATTATTCATCATAAGGAAATTATTTACTATCAATAATTCACATATATTTATTATAGAAATTTTCGGGGATTTACATTTGAGCCTATAAGTTGATTCGGACCATGGCTCTCTTGGGCTTATACATGCATTCTCCCGATACTTCTATTTTAGTATGGTGACTAACCATAACAGTTTGCCCCTTTTAGTCGGAGCTGACTTTGGTCGGGTTCGAGTGAAATAGGAATGAGTTTGCTTAGTATATTTGAGATTTTCTAGCTAGTTAATCGTGGCTTAGAAACGAGGCGCGGGATGCGCTTAACCACCAATCTTTTGTAGACTGATGTTGTCGGTTTTGGAAACCAAATTTTTAGAGAAGACGAGGCGTTATGGGTAGAATAAATGGAGCCTCTTTTGCGAATTTATTAATGTGAATTACGAGCGACGGTTGATGTTTTGAGCGATCCGTTCTGATTCTCAAAGTGAATCTTCCTTGGTCGCTCTAAGGTCGTGCCTTTTGGGCTCTGCATGCTTCTTTAGAAGCTTATAAATAGTTTCCGATGCTGTTGAAAGAGTACTCTATCTCAAGAACATTTCTCTTCGTAGGTTCTTTCATTTCTTCTTAAGAGATTTTATCATGGCCTTTCCTCAGAATGACCGCGAGATGAAGCTCAGGGTCCTTTATCTGTCTAGGTCGAAGACGACATTAGATGAGGCAAACTGGTTACATGATGAATATGACATCTCTCATGTGACAATGACCATAGGGGCACCGGACAGCCTAACTCTGGTGCATATGCACGACGGAGATCGAGTGCCTCTTTATCTAGCGCATCTGCAGTATGGCCTGCGCGTACCACTGCATCCCTTTGTTAGGAAGGTTTTTGTGGCTCTTGGGGTTTCCCCTTGCCAATTCCACCCACACGCCATCTGCACTTTGATAGCGTTTATAGACGTTTGCTCTAAGGCAGATGTGGTGCCTAGCATTAGCTTGTTGGGGCACGTGGTCAGCGTGGGGTCCACTGAGGGGGACCTCCACTATTTTTTATGCTATCATGGTGATTTTCGCTTGGATGCCGACCTCCCAGAGCTGAAAGAAGAATGGAAGAGGCTCTTCGTCTAGGTCTTCTCAGGTTGGCCCGAGGTGCAGGAGAATGTACTAGAGCGAATGGCTCTTAGTGACCCTGAGGCCAAAGATCTCGAGAAGCTTCGGGGTCTTCTCGGTCTTCAAGAGTCCAGAGCTTTGGACGGAGAAGAATTCCCAGAAATGGGAGGGTCCTCTTCGTCCTCCCCCGGCTCCGAAACGACAGTCCTTCCTCCACCAATGGAGGTCTGTAAAAGAGGTGTTGACTCGGAGGAGCCGAGTTCTTCCAGAAGACCTTTGAAGAAGATGAAGAGGGATTCTGAGGGTGATGACCCTGAGCCTTAGGAAAGAGCTTTAAGAATAGATGTCGTTCTCCCTCCCCCTTTCTCTTTTTTTGCAAGCCCTGTTGGGCCCCTTTTTTGTAAAAAAGCGATGTACAAGACTCCTTTTTGAATGAGAGTGATTTCTCCTGTCTTTTTCTTTTGAGAGTTGTTGAAATGATTTGAACATGTTGAAACTCTACTTTTTCCCCAGAATAATGCCGGTCCCTCGGGGCCTTGTCTTAGGTTCATCTAGGTAGGGAACTATAGATGAGCACCGACTTGAGGAGTCTTTGTACCTTGGGCTACTTTTGATGTGGAATCAACGGTCTTGGAACCGACTAAGAAGTCATTGCACCTTAGGTCTATCTTTTAGGAAGATCCAAAGACTTTGTGCCGACTGAGAAGTCGTTTTGCCTTGGGCTTATTATTTAGGAAGTGCCAAGGGCTTTGTGCCGATTGAGAAGTTGTTGTGCTTTGGTCTTATTCTTTAGGAAGTGCCAATGGCTTTGTGCCGACTGAGAAGTCATTTTGTCTTGGTCTTATTCTTTAGGAGTGCCAAGGGCTTTTTCCTGACTTAGAAGTTGTTTTGCCTTAGTCTTACCTAGATTAGAGACCAAAGGCTTTGTTCTGACTAAGAAGTCATTTTACCTTGGTTTTACCCAAATTAGGGACCAATGGCTTTGTTCCGACTGAGAAGTCGTTTTGCCTTGGTTTTACCCAGATTAGGGACCACTGGTTTTGTTCCGACTAAGAAGTTATTTTTCCTTGGATTTATTCTTTAGGAAGAGCTAAGGGCTTTTTCCCGACTGAGAAGTCGTTTTGCCTTGGTTTTACCCAGATTAGGGACTAATGGCTTTTTCCTCAATAAGAAGTCGTTTTGCCTTAGTTTTATCCAGATTAGGGACCAAGGGATTTTTCCCGACTAAGAAGTTATTTTACCTTGGTTTTACCCAGATTAGGGACCAAGGGCTTTGATTCGACTGAGAAGTCGTCGTGCCTAGGTGACTAGGTCTTGATGCCGACTGAGAAGTCCTTTTGCCTTGGTTTTACCCAGATTAGGTACAAAGGGCTTTGACCACTATGGACGATGAAAGTAGAAGAAATCGAACCATATGGTGTGCCTTGGTCTTACCTTTAAGAAGATTCAAGGGCTTTGTTCTGACTGAGAAGTCGTTGTGCTTATGTGACTAGGTCTTGATGCCGACTGAGAAGTCGTTTTGCCTTGGTTTTACCCAGATTAAGTACCAAGAGCTTTGACCATTATAGGCGATAAGAGCAGAAGGAATCGAATCATATGTTGTGCCTTGGTCTTACCTTTAAGAAGAGCCAAGGGCTTTGTTCCGACTAAAAAGTTGTTGTGCCTAGGTGACTAGGTCTTGATACTGACTGAGAAGTCATTTTGCCTTGGTTTTACCCAGATTAGGTACCAAGGGCTTTGTGCCGACTAAGGAGTCGTTGTGCCTCGAGCTTACCCAGATTAGGGGCCGAGGACTTTATACCGACTAAGGAGTCATTGTGTCTTAGGTCCATCCTGAGGTGACGCCAAGGCCCTATAATCGACTAAGGAGTCATCGTGCCTTGTGCCTATCCTGAGGTGGTGCCGAGGTCTTATAACCGAATGATGAGTCGTTGTGCCTTAGGCCTATCCTGAGGTGACACCAAAACTGTTGACTGAGAAGTCGTCGAGCGTTGGGCCTACCCTGAGGTGGCGTCGAGGTCTTGTAACCGACTGAGGAGCCGTTATGCTTCGGGCTTACCCAGATTAAAGGGTTGAGGACTTTATGCCAACTAAGGAGTCGTTGTGCCTTGGACCTATCCTGAGGCGGCCCCAGGGCCTTGTAACCGACTAAGGAGTCGTGACACCTTGGGCCGTCCTGAGGTAGCACCAGGGTCTTGTGACCGACTGAGGAGTCATTGTACCTCAGGCTTGCCCAGATTAGGGGCCGAGGACTTTATGTCGCTATGGTCGATGGGAGCAGATGAAATCGAACCATATGTTGTGCCTTGGGCTTACCTTTAAGAAGAGCCAAGGGCTTGCATTTTTTCCTAGGACCGGGAATCGCCTGTGGGAAACAGCAAAAAGGATTGTGCCTTGGTTTTACCCTGAGGAGGTACCAAGGACTTTCATGGACTTAGCCGAGTGCCAAGCTGACTAGGTCTTTGATATCTTTCTTTTTATTTTTGACATTTCCATTAATTATTGTAATTTATACATGATAGAGTACAAATCTTTCACATTTATTCCGTCGGATGATGCCGACTTCATGTTTCTTGTTCGTGTGCATCTTGGAGACAGCTTTTGGCTGGAGACAAAGTCATCGAGATGGAGCTTCCTTGGTTGTTTCTTGTCGCCTGTGAATCTTCCTGCCTTGATGAAAGCGAGCTGTTGCTTTATTGGCTGCCTTTGTTACCAAACTGAGGAACGCCCGGAATTAGGGGTTGCTCTTTCTCTTGATGGTGAACTATTTGTCTTTTTAGGCGTTGTTGAGTTGCTGACATATTTGCCATTTCATCAGCCAATGACCTGCTTGGAGGCTTTGTTGAGATCCTTGTAGGTCAACGGTAGACATGGTGATTTTCAACAGATCTTGCTTGTCCACCGTCGGTTGCTCTGTTAGGCCCGATATTCTGTTGTTTGAGCTTTTGAAAGATGTTGCTCGACGAAGGTGGCCTAGACAACTTTTGTGATGAGGACTTCTTGTTGGTGAGAACCCCATGTGCCGAAGCTTTGTTCCCTGGAATTTGATGGGATCATGACTTCCCCTGGAGGTTTCCAGGGATAGCAACGGTAGGACCATCCTATAAATAGGGAGCCTTCTTTTGTTAATGGGATGCGAGCCGCATGTTTCGACCACCAGTTCTTACTTTATCTTTAGTTGGTTTGAACAGCGGCTGGGGGCCAGAGCTGTTAATCTTCCTGAGAAGACTAGATGGTGAGCCCTTGAGTTTTTTCCACAACCCCTCTCTTGGTGAGGAATAACTCTCTTTTGAAGGTGGTGGTGGTTCGAGGAGCCTGCCATAGACTTGATCGCTGCTCCTTGCTTGGGTGAGCCATTGCCGACGGGGGCTTGAGTAATACTGTATCTGATCATAACCCTTGGGGGCCTATTTGCAATCCAACCCTAGGCTTCTTGATTGTTCAGGCGGGGGGTGGGGGTGGGGGGTTCGTCTGTGATGGTTTTAGAAGCATGTGCTTCATTTTCAAGCCAGACAAGCACCATGGTGGTGTGTCTTTTCTTAGGAGGGCTTTCGGGGTTCTACTTAGCAGATACTCCCCAAAAAGCTGTTGGAGCCTCTAAGGGCTACAACCACATTGGCTCCTCATAGCCATAGGTTAATCCTCCTTAGCTTGAATGATGTAATTCTAGGCTTTTTTTAGATTGAATGGTGCAATTCCAGTGCTCTTCAAGATGAAAAATATCGGGTCCCAACTTAGAATTAGGTATTTCTTCTCAGAGAAGAAAGTAGGCCCCACAGTGGGTGCTAAACTGTTGATGCTCGTGAACAAACAGTCGATGGGGGTTTCTCACTGTCGGATGTAGTTTCGATCCTGGTGACGATGGGAAAGAAGGAGAGGATGAATGTTGGGGCTGACTCCTCCTCCGACTTTATGCTCGATACTGAGCGCATGAGGTGGACTGATAGCCTGCACATGCAAGAATCGTAGGAATACGGAGCTAGTTTCCCCTGTGGTACCTCCGACGGTCAAGTCAGTTGGTGAACTTGGGGAGGGTTTTTTGAGAGGCCCCTGGGCCATTAAGATCCTTGCAGGGGGTTTTTCCTCGAGAGTTATTAAAATACTCTTGATGTAAAAAAAGATCCCAGAGGGGAGTAAAGCTCAAGTGTAAGAAGAAGCAGAGAGCCAACCTCCTGCTCTTACCTTCCTTACCTCCTTTTATAGCCCCTGCCTCTAGAAGTTTGACCATCGGCTTTTGTTGACTACGCACAGGAGGCGATTTGAAAGGTGAAAAGGCAGGCTGCTGAGTCATCTTTCTCCTTCCAGGTATCGGCAGATGACTAGAAGGGAAGTCATTCAGTGTCAGGGGAGAAATGTCTTCTCAGTACCCTGGGTTTGTCAGAAGAGGCAGGGTGTAGGATAGGTCGACTGTGTGACCATCCTTCTCTCTCCAGGTGGCGGCTACCGATTGGAGGAGAAGTCAGTGTACAGAGAAGCATCATGGTAATTTTCTGGGAAATGACTTATAAGCCGAATAAGCGGCTGGGGGTATGAGGCTTGTCAGAATAGAGATCTTGATAGGGCTAATCAGTAGTGTTGTGTCGATTGACATTTGAAATGATCTTGGTCGGCTCTTATCCCTTTGGCCGAGGCGGGTTGATCTGTGAGCCATCATTATGATTTGGCGACCCGATAGTCAAGTGGGCTTCAGGTCGGGTGTATAGTCGATTCGTCTGCTCGATGAGTCGTCTTAATTGCGAGGGGGCAACCGATCCCGCACTTCGAGTCGGTCATGATGACCCGTTGATCGAAATATGGTTTGTCTGCTCATCTAGTGGAGGGACTTGGCTCTGACTGGGCTTTTGAGCCTCTAAGTTGATTCGGACCATAGCTCTCTTAGGCTTATACAGACATTCTCCCGATACTTCTATTTTAGTATAGTGACTGACCATAACAACAACATTGGTACACAGAATTTTAACTTCAAAAATAATGTGTTGGAGAATCTCTTCAGCCAACAGCTTCTCCTGAAAAATCTTTAGATTCCTAGCTCTCCACACATCATATAAGCATGCAGCTGCTCTCTTCACCCTCTTGATGCTCTCGCTCCCTTTCCAAGCTATCATACAACCAATCATGTCTAGCCACCTACATGGAGGGTTGAATTCCTGCACAAAATCCATAACAAACTCCCAAATTTGCATACTAAAGGAGCATTGGAAGAACGGATGGTCTCTGTTCTCAACCATCACTCCACAAAAAAGTGCATGAGTTCTCATCCAGAACCCCAATATGATGAAGTCTAGCCCTTGTAGGCAATCTTTCCAAGCAAGCTAAAATGTAGTGAACTTATGTTTAGGAATAGATAATCTATTCCAAGCCACTTCAAGTTCCCCTCATTGAAAGATATACAAAGCAGTGCTTCATGTCTGAGTTTAAGTATTCTCTTGAACACCTAAGAGAAATGAGATTTTATATCAAGATCTCACATACATTTCTTTTTAAGATAATAACCATGAACTCATCTCACCCATACATACATGCACATACATACACACATACACAAGCACACACGCACACACATACAGGCATACACACTTAAAATATTTCTGAATTCGTGTAAAACAACACTAAGGCAAACAATATTCACCAGTTCAACTGGACACATAATTAATCTTTAATAGAAACAATATGCCTAAATGAAACATGGTAGTTGGATCTCTACTATTCCTTCATATGTAATGTGTACATATACAAGTGCACAAACACAATTAAAGATACCTAAATATTCTGGAAAGCAAAGCTTGCTTTTATGGATAAATGTCATATGTTAACAGTATCATAAAAGTATTTACCGTTAGTCATAGTGAATAACTTACATTAGCACCATCTGTGCAGTTATATAGAGTGTGATGTAATATTATCCAGGCATCTTGTATTGCTGGAACATTCTTCCCATATCTCCTCCTTGGGTATAAATCTATCCATGCCTGATAGAAAAAACAAAATGATTCAAAAATAGCTAACATTTGCAGGAAATAATCTAGCAGCACTAACTTAAAACAAAATTACTCATTATCAAAAAAATACCAGCTACTTAAATATACTGTTGCAGGCATCTACAAGCTCACAAGCGACAAACAACCAATCTCAACGACACACTTAAACTGAAACAACCAAGCTCACAAGCCATCAAAAACAAGCTCACAAGCCATCAGATATTTATACTCTAGACTATACAGTCGTTTTCAGAACAACAAAATAGGGGAAATTCCAACCCAAAATTGAAGAAAGCACATAGCATTTTTATTATATACACCGAAGAAAAGAATTTTTAAAACTACATTTTCTAATTTATACATTTTAGTGATTATTAAAAGTATAAGAAATTTTAAAATCCACTAATTTCCTTCAAAATCATGAAAATTTTCTTAATTCCATCTACATTTTCTTCAATTTTTCCATAATCCCCATATCACTAACATACACAAAAATAAACAAAAAAAACCAAAATCAAATGTACAGATTAATTCAACAAAAAAGGGAAAATGAACCAAAAATACCAGATCCAAATTCTTATCAAAACAATACACATGAACTCTACTCCCTGAACTCCTTGCATAAAAAATAACCGCGTAGCTCCTCAGCCCCAAACCCCCAGGCACCATCTTCTGACCAACCGCCACCATCGACATGCCCTCCGTCGTCATCAGCTTCGGCGCCACTGGTAATCACGACATCAAGAAGAGCACGAACGAGATCAGGAGAAAGGGATCGAAACTACGAGGATCACACCTTTGTAGCGCTGGATCTTATCAGGTATGGATTCTTGTCGGGCGTGCTTCATCTTAGCGTTGAGATCTGCGTGAGAGTGGGTGAGCTCATCGGCGGAGGGGGAGTGGTAGCGGATCTGTCCAGGAGGTTTTCACGTGAAAAATGGACACGACGAGTAAAAGAGGAGGAAGACGAAAATGAAGCGGTGACTCTAGAGTTGGGAGCGCCATTGAGATTTCGGGATCTCATCATGGGTGTGATGAGCTGGACACGAGGTTGTCAGAGATCCAGCCCACATCCGAGCTCAAAGACAGGATTTCATAAATCCTAAAAATAATTTTTTTATAATTTGGGGATTCAATATTCCAAAATTTTTTTTGAAACAAACTTGGTTTATGGAATTCTAAAACCCAAAAATCCCATTTTTACATCCTAAAACTTAAAATCCACTCTATATCCAAAAAAAATGAAACAAACACCCCCTTAGCAAACTATGAAGAAAGATCTGTGAAAAGAACTGATTCTCCTCATTCTCTCTTTCTCCGATTTGCATTCGCCCCTTCCCCCCAACTCCCCCTTGCCCCACCCGATCATCGTTTCCTCAAATAAATTCATCTCTCTCATTTCTTTTTCTTGTTTTCTTAAACAAATGTAAAACTTAAAAAGAACGAAAGCAATGAAAAAAATGAAGAAGAGGTAACATTCTCTCTTATTTTCCTCTGCCCTAGTTTTAGTTTCAATTTATTAAATCACTAGATTTTACATTCACGCTTTACTTATTTCATAAACCCTAATTTATTTGATAATTTCAGATCTGACGGGTTCTATGTGGATTTTTCTACACTTTATTCTCTTGATTTTCAAAGGTCATACCTTTCCTAAGGTAATTTCTATTTTCGACAATCACGATAGATTTGATAAAAGGAATTGATCAACCTCACTTTTTTTCTAACTAACTCTTCAATTATTTACTTTTAAGAGAATTTTTTAGAGGAAGGGTGCATATGAACGAAAGAAAACTATGATTATTCAGCCTCCTCAAATACTAGTAAAATTCTAGCTTACATCTCATATTCCTTCTTTTTCGTAAAATCCTAATAGTTTGGTAAATAATTTCATATACTAATGTTGTTAATTTTCATATCAATTATTAGTATTGTAATGTGGTTTCTACTCTTTTTTTGTCATTTGCTGTTGAATTATTCCTATGTTTTAAGTTCATACTAACACTTGATAATCAATTTTAGATTTGTAGTTCAAATTTTCTTTTTAACAAAAATTAGTTCATCAATTTAAATAATATTTGTAATTACTAATAAGTTTTTTGGGAAATGTGTCAAGGCCCCCAAAAAATAAAGGGGATGTGATTAGGCCCCCCGTATTTTTTTTGGTGTGCTAAAGCCCCCAATACATGAAGTTATAATGTTTCAGCCCTTTTTACATTTCCCAGACAGCACAAAGAGAAACTTTTTTGGAAAACTCAAAACTATCTTTTTTACTTGTTCCCCCAAAACTTGGTTGCCCTCTCTTTCTCTTCTCTCTCCGCACGCTAAAACCTCCTCAAACCTCTGTCATCTCGAGAACCTATATTCAAAACCCTAATTTTCACTCAAGCGTCCAGTAAATCCATAAGAAAAATGTCTAAAAAAATTGAAGTATAATGGCCGAGAACCCTAATGTGGAGAAGGGTGAATGAGACATCACGCAAACGGAAGGGGTTTGTCCCCAGCGGCGCTCGTCGCGGTTGGCGAAGGAGGAATGCTAAAATTATTCGTCACCACCTCTACCTCTGCCTTCATATCTCCCGCCGACGGTTCTCCTCTGACATCCTCTGAGGATGAGGAGAGTAACGAGGCAACGGAGACCCTATTGAGCATGAAAAGGGGACCAGAAATTCTAGAGCGCAAGATGAGACGCTCGTCGGAGGAAGTGTCCATCTCAAAGAAGAAGTAAGTTCCCAATCAATTGAGTGATTTTGAATTTAATTAATTTTTGTTATAAGTAATTTGTAAAATTATGATGTTTAATGTTAGTTGAAAATATGAGTGGGAAAAAAGGAAGAAAACTAACAGTTTATGTGATTGAAATACGATTGAGGTTTATAGGTTCTGTTTATGAAAAATGGTGGTGAGAAACTGAATATTATAGTGTAGAACCAGTTTTTTAATTTTGGAGTAAGATCTGAACAATATGAAGTATAATCGTTTGGAAGAAATGCATGTTAATAATTCTCATTTATTGTTAGCTAGTAGCAATGCATGTCAATAATTCTCGTTTGTTGTTAACATTTACCCTTAAGTGTTAACTATTAGCTATTCATGTTAATAAATCTTAACTTTTACTAAGTTAACGCCTTTACTGTTAATTGTTACATTAATTTGAATTCATGTTAATAGTAATCATTTGTTGCTAGGCTAAGGTCATAACTATTGCCGTTCAATATTCAATTTTTTGATAATGAAAGTGGATATAACGGTGACCCTATTTGTAGATTTTTTTTCTTATTCTGAGTGAAATTATTATGTATGAAATGTACACCTATTGTATGACATATAGGCTCATTGTTTGGAATTTAGCTCGTTGTGTTATGTTATCATGTAATATATACTGAGGACTATAATAATGCCATATGAATTACAATATACAATCACATCCAACAATTATGAAAAGTATGTGAATACTTGCAATTGAATTTTTTCATATATTATATATTGAGAAGTATAGCTTGTACGAACACATGCTAAGTGAAAGTTGAGTGTTGTTAACGTTCAACCGTAAGTGTTAACTATCACAAAAGGTTGTTAAGTTTTAACCTTTAATGTTAATATTTGCCACTAATGTTAATAAGTATAATGGATGTTAAGAATTTGAACGATTTGTTAAGACGAAATAGTTGTTTATGCAGGAAAGTTGTTGTAGGTGATATAAGACCTAGTACATGTTTTGGATCGTACTGTACTTTCATGAAAAAACTTCAACCAAAAATGAAAGTGGCATTGGGATGCCTATAAGGGCAGTAATTTTGAGCACTACGTATTGTTCGGACCTCCAGCACGTGATCGATGGGCACTAGAGCATGTGCTTAGTCATTATGTTGGTGAAAATGATGAATTCTCTTTTCCCGATTCTAAAATTGGATCTATATTTTTAGTCAAATTTGATGAAGAGTGGGTGCAAACTCACACGGGTTTCCCTATTGATGGGGAGTTGATCTATGGGAATAGAGACCCTCACAACTGGCTTTGGAGGGAGTACTTTGAAGAGAAGACAGAAATGCTAAAGGCCAAGGCAAAGGCAAAAACCAAAGATAAAGAAGAAGCAGGTAGCATGAGGAGATATGTTGAAGAGTTACTAGAGACACTTGTTGAGTCATCCTCAAAGAAGGATATTAAGGATTTTGTGTTGCTTCAGATTTTATACCAGTGTACAATAATTTGGTGCCCTAACAGCTCACAAGGCATCTCAAGACAGTTGTTTCAATATGTAGATAGTATTGAGAGAGTGAAGAATATTGTGTGGGGAAAAATTATTTTTGATGAGACGAAGAGAGACATTCAAATTGTCGTTGAAGGTTGAGGAAGCCAGGGGTTACATACGTACCTGGATGCATGTCGCTCATCCCTGTAAGTTGCATGTTCATATAGTTTGACATTTGTTTTAGTTATTAGTAGTTTGGTAACATGCATCAGAAAACATGTACAAGGTTGAATGTTAACATGATATGGTAAAAATTAACATTTTAACATGAAATTTAACATATCATCGTGAAAGGTAACATTAATGTGTGAAAGTTAACATGTACCCATGAATATTAATATGTAATAGTGAAAGTTAACCTTTAAGTGCGAAAGTTAGCTATTTAGATTGAAATTGAACAAAGAGTTTTGAAAATTAGAAAGAAAAATTAGAATAAATATTTGTTGCTTCTCCTCCTCCTTTTTTATCCGTAGTTTTACTAGTTTATAAAAGATTAAATTTTTGTTCATTCTATTTTGACAGCTATGGTACTATGAGATGACGGGCATTAAAAAACCAGCCCTAAACTTGAGATGGAGCCTCCGTTGACCAATTAGGTAAGGATCGGAGGGATGACTAGATCTTTCAGGAGAGAGACAATTGTTTCCAAGGCAAAAAAAGAAAGCATTAAAATCATAAAGAAACCAATTTCTCTCAGCAACCCATCAGGTGAGAAATACCCTCAAAGGGAGCCTAGCGGGAAGAAAATTAATATCTATCATCTTTGAAAAAAGTAATCCCCCTGTTTCCGATAGGAGTAAAGCTATGGAGCAATCACTATCGATGAAGAAGGAGAAGAAAGAAAAGGTTAAGAATGAGAAGGTGAAGGGCAGACCAAAGAGTTCATCCGTAGGCTACATAAGAATCAATTACTCTTTACACATTCTTGCATATTTATATTGATTGAAATTTTATAACTTTATCATTATTATACTTAAATTTGCATTGTTTCACGTTAACTTTCTTTAGGCAAGATAATTACATTGTTTCATGTTGAGTTAGTGTTAAATATAAATGTTCAGCATAACATGTGAATAAATAACATATCATGATAACTTTTACCATTATATATTATCTTTCATACTTACATAGTATATGTTACATGTTCAGTTAAGTTGTGTACATGTTAATTTTTAGATTAACATGTTAACTTTCATTCTTACATGTTAACATTTCAAATTTTATGAATTTTCATAACTATTATCCTTAATTTTGTGGATTTACGTAAGTAATGGGTATATGGTTATTTTTTCAGATTTTCTCCCAGCATATCAGTAATGCTCTTAAAAGAGAAGATGTGATAGAGAAGTTACTAAGTGAAGAGCAAATTCAATTTTGGAGGAATACGGTCAAACTAAATTGGAAATTGTTCCATGTTGTCTAGCATAGCAAGCGCCTTCAATGGGATACTTGCTCTAAGGAGATACAACAGTTTAATAAGAAATTAAACATCTATGAAGGAACTATTGACCTAATTGACCCCGGAGACCTGAAGAAGAATATGAAGGCTATTATGTCCTAGAATGGTAGGCATACAAAGGCTGCACAGAAGAAGAGAAAAAATGGTATTGATTCTATTGATAGGAGTGATGATGTTGGTAACTTCAATTATGACGATGTAATCAATATTGGAAAGGAAGCTACTCATAGTACGGAGGAGGTTGTATAAATAGAGAAAGAAATAGATAAAAAAGAACTAAAAAAGGAGAAAAAGAGCAAGAAGATAAAGAGGTAGAGAAAGTTGACCGGCGGCAAGAAATGGAAGTTGAGAATGTGGAGAAAGTTAAAGAGAAGGAAGAAGGGGAAGAAGAGGATGGTGAGAGTGTGGAGAAACAAGAAGAGAAGATAGAGGAAGATAAAGAAGAGGAGACAAAAGAGGAGGAGAAAAAAGAGGAGAAAGTTGAGGAAGAGAAAGGAGAAGAGAAGAAAGATGATGAGAAAGAGGAGGAGAAAAAGGAGGCACACATTTATAAGAAGAGACCGAAGAAATTAGTTTCAAAGAGAACAAGGGGACCAAGTACCAGAATTAGGACGCGATCACAACTTGTCCGAACCCCTTTCACTAAAGAAAAGAAGAAGGAAGTTCGACTAGAGATAATTACAATATCACACCACAAGGATGATGAGAGGCCAATATTTAGGTACTACTGCAAGTCTGATGAATGCAGTTAGGATTTGCTGAAGAACAGAAAAATGAAGAAGAAGAAGGAGGCTCTTCTGAAGTTGTTAAACGATTGTATTCCTAATATTAATGATTTTGGTATACGCTTGGTTGATAGTGAAGGAACCTTCGTTCACAACTTTAGAATATCCCATCATGTAGCGTCAAAGCTCACACCAGATGAGAACAGATGTGTCTCAAATTTTTGCAGTTAGAAAACCCATCAATAAGTTTAGTAATTCTCCTTAATGTTTGACTGCGTATTACCTAGAATCTTTTATACATTCATATTATTTTTTCTATATCCATGTTAATATTAACAGATATTTGTTAACTTATGCCTATTTATGTTAACTTTTGCTAGAATATGTTAGCTTTCACTGTTACATGTTTATATTTTCAGACTTATGTTAACTTATGCCTATTTATGTTAACGTTTGCTTGAACATGTTAGCTTTTATTATTACATGTGCATGTTTATCAGCAACTGTTATGGGGTTGTATCTACATTCTTTTGCTTAAGCATTAATTTCAAACTCCTAAGCTTCTTTAACTCTTGTTTACAACTGGCATAACATTATCTTCTTGGCAATACATCATAGCCTTTATGCAAAGACTCCTAATTTTCCACATCTTTACACTTCATTTATACAAAAGCATGTTGTTGCGAGCAAGAGTATACTCCTTATCCCGCTTGTGCGTCAGAACCACCGGCATGTTTCTAAAGTCAGGTTGGATGAGGACGTTATTAAGCATTACAGCTCGGCTGGTCACAGTGCGTATATTGAACCAGTGAATAAAGTAATTAGTTTTATGGATCATATAAAGTCTGGTTTTGATCCCCATAATGTTTGGAGAAAGTTCAAATATGAAGTCGTCCCTTACGAGCAATAGACTGGAATGTTTGTATTTCACAAATTTAATATTTTTTATTTTATCCAGCGTCATATATCTAACTAGCTATGAACTTTATATCATGTAGTTTTGATTGTGGGCTTTTCATTCCCTTATATATAAAGGTTATAATATGTGGGGTTGATACGATTCAGGTAACTAATCCCGATGATGAGTCTGATGTTATCTGTACCAGGCTTGCAGCTAAACTTCTGATGGAAGGGTGGGAACAGAATAATCAAGGGGGTACACTAGAAAAAGATATGTGAAAGTTGTTCTAAAAATTGAGGAATTAAACAGATAAGGATGGGAACAAAACTTTCTTGTATATTAATTTAGTTATGTAAATGGTTGATATTGAGGATGACAAACTACACTGCAAGCTTGAACTTTATTGTTGTTAATGTTTTTCTGGTATTTTTGCTACCACGTGTATTTAACAGTTATTTATTTTTGATACAAAATGTTAATGGAAACGTCAGCAGGAAAAGGCAATACTTAATATTTACGTCCGTCAAGTTAACATATTCCAGTAAAAGTTAACATGTTATAAAGAAAAGATGACATGTACTTACAAAAGATAACCTATTACGCTTAAAGTTAACTAGTTTCAGTAAAAGTTAACATGTCAACCTGAATGTTAACCACTTTCTGTAAAAGTTAACATGTAAATATAAATGTTAAACACTTTCAGTAAAAGTTAACATGTCAATTTGAATATTAACCACTTTTAGAAAAAGTTAACATGTCAATCTGAAAGTTAACCACTTCTAGCAAAAGATAACATGTCAATGTTTAATAACTTACAAATCACGATGTTTAATAAAATTTACAAACCACAATATTCAATTATAACCTGAAATTTCTTCAATCCATTTTTAATTTACAAATCACAATGTTTAAGAAAATTAGAACCATATAAAAATAACATAGAAAGAATGAACAAATTATTCATTTTTCGACTTTATGGTTCGATTGCTTCAATACTTTCTTCAACTGTTTTGTTTTGGCTGCTATCTCATCTTCAACGGGCAATTCATGGGTAACTAGAATGTTCTTATTCATTGCATTAGCATCATGAGCTCAAGCAAAAAAGTTGTATTGCTTATTTGGGAACTTTGCACATCCCAAAAGTATCTTACTTTAATCCTCCTATTTTTGCACTGCTTGAGAGGTGTTAGAATTTTGCAGAAATAACATACCTCTTCTAGTGCTTGAGACCCCTCCAGTGTATTCATCTCACAATCTCAAAATGGAAATCAAGGGATGATAGAACTTCTGATGAGGTTGTAGCATTGTTTTGCTCACACTATATATTGCATTTGGAACAACAAGCTAGCCGTTGGAATATGATTGTTGGATCAGTCAAGCAGCTAGCCGTTGGAATATGACTGTTGGAACAGTCACCAATTTAAACTCAACATATTCGGCTGAATGTTAACCTTTTCAGCTAAAAGTTATAATAGTTCAGAGATAATTAACATGTTAACATAAACAAGTACACTACACAAAACATCTTGCATCCTTGCAGTAGATATTACTTCTATAAATAATATGATTAGTCTTATAACTTCACAGAATACAAAAGTCTTCCAAAATATACTTGCAAAATTCTGGACAACCTATATTTCTCTAGCAAAAGTATTATTGTAAGAAGAAGTCCACACTAATCATCGATTGACTCGTTACAAGTTGCTCGATTGTGACCATCAGCCTTGCATCGAGAATATTTGACTTGACGTTTGTAAATGGTTCTGTTGTTTATGCGTCTTGTTCTATTTCTTCCCCTCCTCTTAGTGGTAATTGGTGGCAAAATCTGGATTTCATCCCTGGTGTTTACGGTGAAAATTGATTGTTTCATTGCGGGATTCATTACAAACTTCAGACGTTTACAACGAATACAAAAATCAGTCTTTTTATAAGACTTTTACACAATGAAAACAAAAAAATTACAATTCTCTTCAAACAAACGTAACGAGTGTTTATCGCCCGCTGCTTGCGTGGGATCTTGGCCTGTGACGGGGACGCGTTAGTCCGTGGACCACCGAACTATCAATATTTGGATAGATTTTCGTCTATCCGTGAAGGGATCTAGAAACCGTAGCTCCTATCTCGGCGAAGCGAGATAATCACTCTTCTTAATATTACTGCAACGGGATAATCCTAAGGAACGAACCGGGCTACAGATCAAACTCCTCCTCCTCTCTGAAATCTGTGCACTTTAAGTCTTCAGTTCAGCAGGGCTTCGCCGAGGCACGAGAATTCCAGATCTGAAAAAAGTGAGGACCCGGGGCTGTATTTATAGGCTCCAAGGGGTTTCGGGCGGTTAAAACCACCCAAAAAACCAATTCTACGTTGGAGACACCCCAGGGTGTCTCAACTTGAGACGAGACACCCTAGGGTGTCTCGGCCTTGGCCGAGACACCTTGGGGTGTCTCGGGTGGGCCAAGACACCTCGGGGTGTCTCATTCAGGCTGAGACGCCGAGTTTTGTATATTTGTCCGTTTTCTTTGTAAATTCTTCATCCGATGTCGGTTTTGAGTGATTCAAAGTGCGTTGGAAAGCCGATGAGAAGTTCTATAAGCTCTAATGATTGGATCATCTGTAGAATAAATGAGACATGATGGGCGTTGCGCCTTTTGTAAGTGACACGGGGCTCCCGATCAGTTCGTATCCTTATTATTCTGAAACTCCGTTGCTTCACATAGTTCGTCAACCCACTTCATGTGTTTGTCGACATCAATCAAGCTCCAATGACTTAGATTGTGACGTTCATTGTCTTTTCTTAGCACTGAGCCGTTCGTGGAGACCTATAGGTAATTTTCGATGCTTACAGATACCCCCTCCAAAGCGTTCCAGACTCGTTTCTTTTGTAGAAGAGGCTGGAATACTTTAGATGTGATTGGTCCAACCTTCAGTCGACGTGAAGGACCTGTAATTAGCTTTGATTCTTGACTCCTTCAATTTTCAGTCTATTCGATGCTTTAACGAATAACTAAAGTCCTTTCGGCGCTGCGTTTATCGTCTGGCCGTCGTCGAAGTCTCAAATCTAAAACTGATAAGTTGAGTTTGGCTCGTGTCATCGAGTTGACTTTGAACTGACTACCTCCGTCATGATATATTGACTCGCGTTGACTTTTTGATCGCAACGCGTTGACTGGCATTGACCTAGGGTTACGCGTTGACCGGCGTTGACCTTAGTGTTTTGAACGTCGCACGTTGATTTTTTTAACTACAACGCGTTGACTGGCGTTGACCTAGGGTTACGCGTTGATTGGCGTTAACCTTAGGGTTTAAATTGTCATACGTTGACATAGTTTATACTCGTACGTTTACTGGAGTATACACAGTTTAAGCTCTTAAGGTATTGGAGCATGGCGGTCTCAAATTTTGGGGCTACAGGACTAACTATTAAAGTTGTTTCGTCTACAGATATGGATCTTGGATCTTATCCCGAAGTTGCTGGATGCTTAAGTCACGAGACCAACTAATAAAGTTGATGCGTCAATGACTCGCATTTATAGAATTTTTGGCAAATTCTCAGCCATCAACGGGTTTGATGTGCCTTTACCGACTACCGTTTGAGCTAGGCTAGCACGCAGATTGTTTAAGTCCGTTCCGCATGTGACGTTAAGCTAAAAGAGTTAACCCTTTTAGTGCTACGATATTGAATACGTAGACTTCATCTTTCTCCTGTGAAAAGACTAAACAACGATGTGTATCAGACGTTGACTTAGGATTTTTGGCAAATCCTCAGTCCTCAACGTATTTGACGTGCTTTTACCGATTACCGTTTGAATCGGGCTTACATGCAGATTGCTTAAAGTCCGTTCCGCATGTGACGTTATGCTAAAGGAATGAACTCCCTTAGACTTGATGCTACGATATTGAATACGTAGACTTTGTCTTTGTCACGGGAATAGATTACCCGGCAACGCGTGTTAGGTGCTGACTTATCCTTACTCAGGATTCAGGATAAAAGTCCCCAGACTGGAATTCTGGTGTTTTTTTCAATCGGTGAAAGACTAAACCGGCAACGCGTGTTAGGCGTTGACTTATCCCTACTTAGGATTCAGGATAAAATTCCCCGCGCGTGTAAGGCACGGATTAATGTGTTATTAATAACAACCTGCCACAATGTTGAATATGTAGGCTTTTGTCCTTTTTTTTTTACGGTTAAGGACGAACCGGCAACGCATGTTAGGCGTTGGCTTATCCCTTCTTAGGCTTCGGGATAAAATTCCCCAGACTAGAATTCTGGTGTCTTCTTCAATCGGTGAAAGACTAAACCGGCAACGCGTGTTAGATGTTGGTTTATCTCTATTTAGGAGTCGAGATAAAGTTCCCCGTACCTGTGAGGCACGGATTTTAGGAGTTGAAAAAAGTGGTGTCTTCTCTTGGGGCAAAGACGAACCCGAAATAGGAGAGGAAAAATTTTATATTCTATCTCCCAACACTAAAGATGAAGAATTTTATATTCTATCTCCAATTAGAAAGGAGACTCGAGATGGGATCTCCACCCCCAGAATCCGGAAAGGTGAAACTAAGAGTGAGATCTTCACTCCGAGAATCGAAAAGATTCGGATAATCCTAACTGTCAGAAGGTTTGATTACCGAACTAAAGATGAATTTCTCGTTTATCGAGAGTGAATTGTGGTTTTGGTCCTAACTGTAGGAAGGTTTGACCAAAAGGGAGTTTAAGATGACCCTAACTATAGGAATGTTTGATCACTCGATTTAAAAGCGGACCTCTCGTTCATTGGAGGAACCGAAAGGGAATTTTGGTTTTGGTCCTAACCGTAGGAAGGTTTGACCGAGTGGGAGGTTTGAAACGATCCTAACTGTAAGAAGGTTTGATCGCTCGATTTGTGGGCCTCTCGTTCATTAGAGGAATCGAGAGGAGATTTTGGTTGTGGTCCTAACTGTAGGAAGGTTTGACCGGGTAAACGGTGGGTTTAGTGCTTATCACTTTATTTGTAATGATCGGGTTATCCCTAAGAAATTTACATGTAAAAATTCTTCCGGGAACTTCCCGTTACATGAATCATCCACCCCCAGTTTCCTCACAAAACTGGGTTTATCATTGCATAGTGAGTTACATGACCAGGTTATCCTTAAGAATATTACATGTAAAAAAAATTCTCCAGGAACTTCATGTCAAGTGTGGGAAACAGTTTAGACTCATATGCCTGTTGGAGTATCAGGGAGCAGTTTAGCCTCATATACCGGTTGGAGGATTGAGAAGCAGTTTATACTCGTATACTCTTCGGAGTGTGGCGTTCTCATTTGACTTATCCTAGCATTATGACGCCGGCTTCAACCAAGGTCTGGATGCTATTCTTTAAAGTAAAGCAGGCCTTGGTGGGATGAAGGATCCTCCGGTGGTACGCGCAGTACTTCGGATCCGTAGTATTGCCAGCTTCCTCCTGATTCGTGATGGGTGGCAGCTTAATCTTGTTGTTTTCCAGAAGGGTCTCGAAGATGGCTGGAACGTCTTCGTCTTTAAATGAGTACTCTTTTTGGAGCCTCGAATCCGAAGTCTTCTGCTGTCTTCGGGGTTGCTGCTGTGATGTCTGATTAACGTCAACAACTGTTGTAGGTCCCTTCCCTTCATCATGGGATATGAGACTCGAATTCAGAGTGTTAACCATCGGTTGGCTTCTTTCTACCTTCCTCCTTCTGAGGAAGTGTTCGTCCTGCTCTCCGCGCACCTTTAACTCTTTCCAAGTATTGAGTGGCCCTACTCCTATAACATCCAAGATGTTAATGGACAAGTTGTTATGACAAGTTTGCAAAACGAATTCCTCCGTGACGGGATCCGTGCAGTTCATTGCCTGATTGCGGAAGCGTTTGATGAAGGTATCCACCGACTCTCCGTCTTTTTGTTTCTCATCGAAGAGTGTCCTGATCGACACTTCGGTGTCATCATCGAAGAAATGAGCGAGGAACATGCTCTCCAGGTCCTCCCAGCTGTTGATGCTTCCGGGTTTGAGACGGCGGTACCAATCGAAAGCAGGCCCGCGAAGGGTGCCAACGAATGACCAAACCATCAAGGGCTCGTTGCCAGAAATTATTCCCAAATGAGACTTAAAATATATTAAGTACTGAGTAGGGGAACCATTTCCATTAAACGGCGTAAAGTTGATTAGGTTGAACTTTGCCGGATATAGGATCGAATCCCACTTTCTTGGGTAGGGAGACGGAATACCGGTCCTTTTTATCCCCTGAACAGACATCAACGCGTTGATTTTGTTCTCAAGGTTCTTTATTTTATCATCCTTGTCTGTATCAGATCCTGGACGATTCCTGAGAGGAATAACGGGGCCACCCCCAGCATTGTCTGAAGGATCGCTGCAATGGCACTCAAACACTAGAAGGGGGGTTGAATAGTGTTTATGAAATCTAATGCGGAAACTTTAAATTTTAATAAAATAATATCATAAAGAGTAAGAAAGATCAAACCAATGTGTAGACAATCACAGAAAATTGCATACGCAAACACAAGGATTTATACTGGTTCGGTCCTCCAGACCTACATCCAGTCCCCAAGCCTCGCTTGAGATTTCTCCACTATTTCTACTTGCAAACCGCAAGCACTTGCTACCCGCAAGCAAACAGTATAACCTTAACAATCTTCAATTGCCAATGCCACAACAATCTCTTCTTTCAAGAGATTATTAAACTGAAACAAAATGGTACAACTCTTTCTCTTTCTCTTCCTATAAGCCTTGATGTGTAGATG
>BQKN01064356.1:47611-72208 GCA_022839385.1 Asparagus kiusianus | reverse complement strand
GAAAGCCCTTCCTCGCACTCGTGACGGCGACTGCCAGACACTTGAGTGGACCTGGATAGCTCGTCGAACGCCGGTGGCTCTGACCTTTTGCTTGGAGCGCGGTACGCTGCATTTATGTGGACGCAGATGGCTCTGGTAACCGTCCGCTCACTTGTGCGGCGAAGTACCGAGTGACCATCCGGCGGTCCTGGGGTGTTGTACCCTTCCTCCCCTCACCCTATGTCTGAATAGGGGGCGGGAGAATGGACGTCTCGTGCCTGGACGGACTCCAGACAGTTTGCCGCGCGTCGGCGGCTTCGGCTCTCCATTCTGATGGGTGAGGTGACCCGCATTTATGAGTCTACAGGCCGGTTCGGCGTCCGTCTCGTTCGCTTGAATTACGGACTGCCGTCTGACGAACTTGGGGTACTGTGCCTCCTTACCTTGCATCGTGGGAGGCAGAGAAGGCTTGTCCCTGGAAACCTGGTCTCTGGCTCACGTAGGCAGACGTGGCTCTTGGCAAGTGGCCTTGGCATTTGGGGGCGGATTTGAGCTCCTCTTCGGCGGGCGGATTTGGCTAATGAAGGCGGATTCGCCTCACTGGCGGATCCATGTGATTTGGCGGGTGCGACCGATGTGGGGGCCCTCATGCCGGCGAATCCACTTAGTAGGTTATTCTCCTAAGAGAGGGTGGCCCTGTTCTGTGGGCGAATTCGTTCACTAATCCGCCGCGGTAATTTTTACCGTCTACAGCCCGTGATTACCCTGACAAGTTAGTATGTTGTTTGTAACTGTGTTCATTTACAAACCTTTTGATTTCAATTTTTTTATTTTTAACATGAGATGCAAACAGCATCCAAGGACATCCATATGTCTCCTTATATCGACAATAAACTCGGATACGTTTGGGTTCATTCTTTACAAATTCATAGTCAAACTTTTTCACCATAGAATAGTATTGCAAAGCTAGTCTTAGTTCATTTACAGTTTTAAGTTGTTGCCCCTTTCAGTTAATGTTGTGTGCCACCATTAAGGAATGATAGAAGTGTTATTGAGAATATCATTAGTGCTCATTACATCCTCACCAGACGAGCAATCATTTTGGATTCTCTTAGAATTAGAAGCATTTCCTGGAGGAGGATGACTATATTCTGCATTTAAAGAGGCATCACTGCTACACAAATTAATCAACCGGTGAGATATCATGCACACTATAGTATAATGTTGTCTTTTGATATTTTAAATTAACTTCTTATGTAAACAAAAAGGTAAATGTCAACATTAACCGACTAGGAGTAAAATTAACCATTTTTCGTAAAACTTAACATAGAGCAGCGAAATTTAACAGACAATATGCATAGTTAACATGTTACGATAAAAGTTAACAAGTTCATGAAAATTTTAACATGGTCACATGAAAGTTAACATGTTCATGTAAATATTAACATATCTCAGTGAAACTTTACATGTAAGATGAAGAGTTAACATCTAACCATCAGAGATGACAACTATATTTTTTGACTGCGCATCGAAACCTAAAATCACAAATTTTACATTACACAAAGCCTAGTTTTAAACAGAGTTCATTGAGTACTTACATTTCAATAACAACTTTCCGATTTTTTTTCAGAAGTAGGACACTCCATATTAACCATAGCTTGTATGTGAATCTCCGTACAACCAATATTTCGATTGTGCTCCAACATGCACTTCAAATCATGAAGAATATAGTATTCTCATCTAACGACACCATGCACATCAAGCTTTTTGGCGACCGTTGGGGGTTGTTGAAAGTAATGAGGACAGTTATAAGGAGTAATTGAGGGGATTTTTAACGCATAAGTGGTTCTTGAATGTTAAAGAATAAAAACACTTAAAATATTTTTCGACTGTGCCTTGACACCTGAAATCACTATGTTTACATCACACAAAGCCCAATGTTATAAAGAGTTTATTAATTACTTATATTTCAGTAATAACTTTCTCATTTTTTTCCAGAAGTGGAACACTCTACATTAACAGCAGCTTGCATGTGAATTTTCGTACAACCAATATTTCGATTGTGCTCCAACATGCACTTCAAATCATTTTCATTATCAACTAAAAACTCAGGTTGGGGTGCCTCTCAGATTTATATATCAATGATAAAGCTTCTTGAGGTACTTTCAGTCTTTCAGACACATCAAATTTCAGTTTAAAAAAGCTTATTGTTGAACTTAGCATCAAGAATATGGTCTTCTCGCCTAAAGACACTATGCAAATCAAGCAATTGGTGGCCATTGGGGGTGGTTGAAAGTTACGAGGACAGTTATGAGGAGTAATTGAGGGAATTTAAAGCGCATAAGGGGTTGTTGAAAGTTGAAGAAAAAACCCTAATTTTATAAATGAGAGTGTGAGAGATAAAACTAGACAATATATAACCCATGATGATGAAGCAGGCCTGTAATGGAGGAACCCCCCCCCCCCCCACCCCCGCTTTTCGCCATCGTTTCGCCTTAACTGCGATGGGAGAGATCACCGGATCGGGGAGTCAATGAGTCAGTTTTCTGGGAGAGAGAAGAGGGCATTTTTGGTAGGTTTGTTAAAATACACACAGTATATTTATAAATGTGGGCTTTCGGGGCTGGGCCACATTTTTTACACTCTTTTGGGGGCTAAAGAGTAACGGAAATAATTGGTGGGGCTGGGCCACCTCAGGTTTTTCGTTTTGGGGGTCTTGACACATTTTTTTCCCTAAGTTTTTACATATTCTTAAGACAGATTGGTTCGCGGAAGCATCATAGGAGCTAACCAAATCCAATGAGGAGAATTGCACTCGAAAGCTAGGATCATGAGAAGGTAATTATCAATCTTCTATCTTGATTGTTTTTAATTTTTGTTTTTTAGATTTCGTGTGATTATATCTTCATTGTTTTTACATTTTTTTAGTTTATTTTTTGATTTTTTTTTTGTTTGGATATGCTTTGATTCAATGACAATGTAGTTTATTTTTCTAATTTTAAGTCTTCATGACCGATGATTTTATATACAATATGTGTTTGATGTTATTGTAAGAAAAATTAAATTTTCAATGTGAATCCAATATTTTATGCTCTCACACTTATGAAAATTTGATTTTCTTTTTGTTTCTTAAGTCCTAATATGCAGGTATACTCTTCTAGAAATTTAGTATCGTTACAAAACTCGAGGGCAACCCTATACTTTGAGGTTAGTCATTCTATTGTATATTATGTTTAGTAAGTAGAATTTCATCTTGCCAACAAAATTAATGTTAAATACTTATCTCTTCTATTTCACCATGTTTGTTGAATGCATTGCATGTTTAAATTCTCATAAACATTTTATTTTCAATAGTAATTACTTATCTATATATGTTTCATTTTAGTGTAATGTTCTTATTCGCTTATTTCTTATCCATGTTTAATTGGATTTTAACATTCTTATTTTATCGTTTTTTATAAAATATATTAGATGTATATTTATAGTAGTTAGTGTTAATGCTATTGTTAGAGTTAGGGTTAGGAACTTAGGATTCTATAGAAGCTATTGGTATGTTCTCATTTGAATAAATTGTAAAGTTTTGAATTTATCATATTATGTTTAAATTCTCATGTGCATTTTATGTATTATATTCATTGCAGGATACTCACTCTCAACGATCAAGGAATGCTTCAAAAATACCCAATGTTTGATATTTTATTGATCTATTTACGACCTTTCAAGGTTTTCTCTTTGATGTAAAATTTAAATATTTTTGTTAATTTTTTTAGTAATCTGAGTGTGTCCTGCTATTGAATTAAGTTTACTGTATCTTAGGGACTTTCTTTTGCTAATGTTTTAAGTAAAGGTTCTTATATTGATGCGAGATCTACCAACCTTTCGTTGACATTATTGAGTGTCTTTTATTTAGGCCAATTCGCAAGTAATCCTAAATTTATGATTTTTTACACGACACCCAATCTCATTTAAATCACGAAGTGATGAAAAGTATATGGGGCTTTTTGCAATTAAATTATTTTTTTTCGATATTAGTTACTTAAATCCTTCATATTTGGAAATAGCCCCTCAAATCATTGAAATTGCTAATGGTCCCACAATTCCTATATAGTTATCGGAATTAGTTCCTCAATTTGCTATTAAATCCACCACTTTGCTAAATTATTTTTAAATTAGTCCCTCAAAGCAAGAGTAGAAGAATACAATAATGTAATTAGTTTATAGTTATCTATGTTTTCACTATTAAATTAAAATGCCTAACATAGTAGATGTCATTTGTTCTTTTCATAAGAAAGATCTCTATATATTTGTTTGTCACATATAGGGGAGAAGGAATATAATTTTGTCATTCTTTTAACTATTAACTTACCTAACAATATTTTTTGTAATATTCTTAATGTATTTTGAAATACATGTCGTAATATAATGAAATACTTTTGTTAATTTTGTAATATATATGGGTACAATATATGTTAGAATTAGAATCAGGGAGGTATGAAATACTATAAGATAGAGATTGAAAGAGGTAAATGTGTTCTGTAGAGTCTTTTTGTAAGTGACGTATTAGAACATGGAGGTAAGATCGGATCATGGATGTAAGACCGTGCTTAGCACGAGCTAAAATACTAGTACATATGTTAAAACCTCATTCACTCAAGAACTGAGACGACAATAAATGCTAATAAATGAGCTGATAACAATACAAATAAGGGAGTTATGTGCAATTTACTCTTTAGTTTATTATATAAATATTTGGATAATTATCTTTCTCTAGAATTTTTAAAATTATACTATTGTTCAGTGTCCTATCATAATTAGAGAATTATAAATATCAAATATTAAATATTATTGTTTAGTATCTGCACATTGTTATTTAAATTTTTACCGAAAATATGTAAAGATAATTTCTTTGAGAAGAATTAATGATATTAGAAGCATGCTTAAGTAATCTTAAATAATGTTCTAAAGATAACTTTTCTAAGTAGATATTAACTTTTCTAAGTAGATATTCCACTTATCTAGTTTCCTTTAGAAACCGTTTGTCGTAAAATGAGATCTCAAATTTTGTATTGATTAATCGTGTGTTACAAATCAAAACCGATTTTACACAAAAGCAGAGAGAATTGGTTCGATCTCTCTTTCTTTAACGTGGGTTCGTTGGGGCGATAGGATGTCTCCCTCAATGCCCGTGTTGAGTTTGCTTCCCTTTGACGATTCGAACGAGGTTGCGGACAAACTTCAGCATGTGGTAGAAGTTTGGTTGGATGAGTTCGAAGGCCGAACAAGTGCTTGATTGCTTGTAGACCGAGATCTCACAGTTCGGTCCTCTTCTCCTGAGGATTCGAACAAGACTGCCAATAAGCTTTGTCGCGTGGATATTTGAGAGCTTTATCGAAGTTTAATACCCGAGCAAGGATATTTGAGAGCTGAGTTCACAAGATGCTAGGTTCGTCTCCTTGCCTCGTACATTTCCTCTCTTTTCTTACCCCCCCCCCCCCCCCGGTTAATGCCTCCCTCCTCTATAGCCATTCGTGGCTTTTTATAGGGGAGAGTGGCCGCAACCACCTCCTTAGATCGTGGTAAGTGGGCGTAACCACTTCCACAATTCGAGCGGGTGGTTTTAACATTTCATGCGAGATAGGCGAGTTTCAGGCAAGCTTGGAACATGCAAGCGAGGTTGGAGTATGCGGGCGAACCTATCAGGCGAGCTTCAATCAATTCAGACGAGCTTCAAGCGTTCAGGCGTTCTTGGCTCATGCAGGCAAGCTTTGTAAGTTAAGCATTCAAGCCCTTAACTTCGTTCAGGCGAAGCTCAATGTTTAGGCGAACTTGGCCTTGTCCGCAGAGTCAAGTATTTAGGCGAACTTGGTTTTGCTTATTTGATTCAGGCGAAGTTACACTATCAGGCGGACTTGCCTTGAATGTTCAGGCGAACAAGTAGACTTGGCTTGGTTCAGGCGAACCCTAGTCTTGCAGGCGAAGTTCAGATGTCGAGGAACATAACTTGCTGCGAAGAACGGGTCATAACTTTCAAACCGTAAGTCAGAATTAGACGAATTATATATGAAAATCGATTATCTCGACAAAACGGTGCCGACCAAACCCACCAAAAGTCGGTTTGCCGCCGTTCGTTTTGCCAAATTCCCTCCGGTTTGAAAGATATCAGCGTTTTTGTCCGTTTTTTACTATTTTTGGTAATGTTCTTGTAGGCGAACTTCTGAATTTCTCTGTTAGGGATAAATACAATTTTATTTGCCTATAGAAACATATAAATTGCAAGTATCACCCCTCTCCGGAGGGACTCTAGTAAATGAGTTGTGGGGGACTAAGTGCAACAAAAGGTGTAAATGAGGAGGTTATGTGATATTACCCTTCAGTTTATATATTTTTGTCTTTTTCCTTCTTTTTTTTGGGAGATTCTTAAAATTATAATAATATTGAAAGTCTGCCCAAGTGAATATCAAAACTATTCTAAAGATAAATAAAAGTAGATATTTCCTTATCTAATTTTAACTTGGAAAGATGAATAGCAGGTAAAACATGCTTTTCTCAAGAATCAAAAGGGGTTAAGTGCTAATAAATAAAGTGAGGTTGTTAATTAGAAATAAGGATGTAGATGGGGTTGTATGCAATTTACCCTTTACTTTATAATTTATTTGTATTATTATCTTAATAAAATATAGTAAAATATAAATTTTCAAATTTTTAACATTAGTCTTCCATATTTTAAAATTTAGTCTCTCAACTTATTGACATTGCTATTAGATATCTCAATTCTTAATTTTTTTTTTAATTATTCTCTCAAATCACTATTAGATCCTCCAATTCTCAAGTTGTTTGGAAATTGGTCCTTCCAGCGAAGGGTAAAAATAGCAATTTGAAAAAATTAGTCCCTCAAATCATCGACATTTTCGTCAGATTTCTGCATCCTCACAATTTGTTTGAAACTAATCATCACTTCAGTTGATAATTGTACTATTACTTTGAGGGACTATTTTCAAAATAACTTAAAAGTTTGAGAGGCCTAATATCAATTTCAGTGTCTAATACCAAAACTTGGAAAATATAACCTAAGGAACTAAAATCTAAAATATCTTATATTTTCTTTAATCAACTTCATGTTTCGGCTGAGCACATGAAGTTGCAGATTATATCACATGCAAAGGACCTTATTCTCCTCGCAAACCAGAAGAATCTTCAACCTCAAACTAGGCGAATATGGACATTCGTGTTAGGAAATGTGACAACAACAAAAAAGAACAGCGCCAAGCATCGAACTCCCGATTATGAGTAAAGGGACATCGGCTGCTACGAACTGGGCTACGCTTGTCTCTTGTCCACGTGGACAGTTTCAATTTTTGATCACTGCCATCAAAATATTACATGACACATGAAAAAACAGGTAGCTATTATTAGCCTCTTTTTATAGAGAGAATGATATAGGCAAAATAAAAGCATATGCATCAGAGCTCTAAAAAGAACATATATAATCCAATTTGAGCACTATCATTCTACAATTGCCTCTAAATGAATGTAGTTGTCAATCCAAACAGTTAGCTATCGGTTTCCACAGCATGACCGGCCAAAATATCATTAACCTCGATTCCAATCCTATGCACCGCCTCAACACTACATACCTCCATATATCAGCGCACAAAAAATGATGTCATTTAACACGTGCCCAAATATAGACCTATGATCTCCGCCTTGGCCTGTCTCACTAATAACTTGCTCCGAATCCCCCTCAGTCACCACCCTCTGAAAGCCAGTCGTTAACAAACAACCGTATCTCCAAAATAATAATAATAATAACCACCACCTTGCGATTTTCCCAATGTGTTTTAAATGCGCGGATGAAAACATTAAACTTAGCCTATATTTGCACTGTTTCACTTCAATGTTACACACCTACTATAACAAATACGGAGATACTTGGTTTATATTTGCATTGTTTTATTCCAATGTTTCGCAACCGTTATTGCTGTCCAACAAATAAGGGCGTGTCATCGTATCTTCGCAGTCTGAATTTGAAATCAGATTGTGCTTATAGAGTTCTTGGAGCGTAAAGATTATACGAATGGCTAATAACATGACAAAAGCTATCAACGGTTAACTCAAAGCACTTGAATAAGGGTATTGAATCAAACTATGAATGGGGAGTTAAAAGGATGACACGAATGACTGCTAACAAACATGACAATAGCTATCAATTATCAAATCAAATTTCATCTTCATTAGTAATATCTACGAACTAACTATTCTGAAGCATCTTCAAGCAATTTACCGTTAATTAAAAATTGATCAAAATCTGGCATGCCAAATAACTCCACGAACATAATATCACCAAACATAACACAGCCTCCAAAGTGATTAAAGCTAGTGACAATAACATACAAATTGCAATTACTAGTTCCCCAAACAAACTATACGAGCTAATGTCCACTGAAGACAACCCATTTTCAAGATCCAACCAACCAAATATCAAAGCAAGAAAGCAGCGAGAGGAAAAGTACCACTGAAAAATGCAAATGCATCCTAGTTCTGTTCGGCATCAACTCCAGTTTCGCTTCCCTGTGCAGCAGTAGCCATGGCTATAGCCTCTCCAGGTGGCGGGTGATCAAATCTGCATGTAACTCCATACTTGCAGGTGCCTGTCTTCATGTAAAATGGGCATGCAACTGAACCCTGCAGTAACAAGCAAACCGCTCAATATCCCAGAATAATGCACAGCCCAAGCTTTTCAATCAGATACATTAAATAATGTGGAATGTTTTATGCATGGTACATAATGGTTGTTTTGGATCTCGAACTGACTTCATGAAACCCAGAATGGGACTCAGATGTTACTTTAAGAATCAAGATATACTGGATATTGACAGGGGTTGAGTATATTTTTTCAGTTCAATGTTGCACGGGGCACTGAAGTGGACTTGCTCTCAAGTGTTGTGATCCAAGTCCCATGCAAACCAAGTGCAGTTGTTATTTTCATTTTAAATTAGAATCTTGATCAAATGAAAAGGGTTGCCCAGATTTTGTTTGGCTGATATGACAATAAATAAGTATGACCATCTCATATCCTGTTCAGGCATGGGTCAAGCACAAGAGAGTTCCCTGACTTGCCCCCACAAATACTCTAAAAGGTTTAAGAACCACTCAGATGCATATAAACTCTCTTTCATATAAAACCAAATGTTATTTAGAAGAGCATATTTGTATCTTTTAAAGTCTTTAACCATAACACTAAAACTCCAAAGTTGTGGTGAGGGTTATATATTTTTTATATTCTAACACTCCCCCGCAAATTGAGCGCCCTTTTCATGGGCTGAAACCTGGACTCACACATATGGTGTCAAATTTAGAAAACCCGCTTAACTTCATGATGGTGGGATTTGAACTTGGATTGCTCTGATACCATCTTAAAGTTGTCAACTATTGCACTAAAACTTCTAAGGGGGTGTTAGTCAATTGGGACATTTTTATACAAAACGGGATAATTGTTAAAGTAGAATAATGTTTCGCTAGTGGAATATTTTAGTGGGATAACTAGGAATAATTTTGTGAAGCGGGATATTTTGATAAAATAACGTGGGATAAATTTTTATAATCATGAAGTATATATTTATGCATTTTGAAGATATAAATACTATTTATGTATTTTAAACTTACTATTATTGATTGATAATTGCTTACAAGAATGTTCTTTACTATTAAATAACTTTTGGTTAGACTATAAGATATTGACAATTATTATTATGATGATAGTCTAATAATGGTGATAACCATAATAGGAAATAAGTAAAGAAAAAAAGAAAAATAAAAAATAAATATGAGTTCTAGTTTTTTACCACCTAGTTCCAAGCTAAAACTTGGAATAATTTGAGAGACTAGAACTCTCATTTTTGTATAGAAAAATGAAAAAGTGGGATAATTTTGTACCATTATCCTAATTCTAGTTTTGTTAAAGTTCTACTTGACTAACACTGTAAAATTTTATTTTAGTTTTAGTTCTATGTGACTAACACCTTAAAATTTTGTTCTAGGTTTAGTTCTATGTGACTAACACCTTAAAATTTTATCCCACAGATTATCCCAGTTCTAATTTTAAGTTCTAGGTGACTAACCCCCCCTAAAAGTTATGATGAGGGTTGAGGGTTACATTATGGGTAAATTACACTTAAATACCCTAAGGTTTCCTGACGTCGCACAAAAATACCCTAGCTTTCTTACCCGTACAAATAAATACCCTAAGGTTTCCAAAAGTATCACGTTGATACCCTTTTTCGGGTATCAATCAATGTGATACTTTTGGAAACCTTAGGGTATTTATTTGTACAGGTAAAAAGTTAGTGCATTTTCGTGAAAATTTAGCAAACCTTAGGGTATTGAAGTGTAATTTACCCTATTTTATATTCTAACAGTATCAAATTTTTAGTTCACTTGAATAGTAAAACTCAGTGATCACTGCATGTAAATAGACATACAAATTCATGCAAAGTTCTCAAATTCTCCCCCTTGATTATCCTTTTCCAGGTCGTATGGCTCGATGTTGCAACAAAACCAGTTAGATGCTAGTGCTACGAGTTTCATAGAAGTTCAACCTAAGATTTTCCTTTCCACGGGCGAAGTAATCAGAATTCAAAATAGGCCAGGCTAGAGAAATGCAATACAAAACCAGACCACAATCAAGCAGAAAATAATTCTGTAAACCAGTAATAACCCCATGCCTCTGAATGAAACAGACTAATGCACTGATCAGTAAAGACATATTATATAGGATATAGTATTTTACCTCCCTTCGTGGAAGCCCAGCAAGCGTAAGCTTGACATTCGGCTGAACCTGTGCTACAGAGGCATTTGGTGCAGACCGGTCAATAGGGTGATGAAACTTACATCTCTCTCCAAACTTGCATTGTCCAGTCTTCATGTAAAACTACATTTTGAGACAACAAAGGCACAAGAATAGTTACACAAACACGTCACAAGTGAATGAAACATTTTGATAAAGTCAAACAAATATAGGATAGTAAATGCAACCCTAATTGGGAAAAAAGAGAAGGAAAATCAGATACATGTGCACAAACTGTTGATCTAAAAACATGCAATAGAGTTAGCCGCAAGCAGCTTGACCAACAAATTTGGCATCCATAATGGAAAATAATATATCAGAAATAAGAAACGATGCTCTGTAAATAACCTATCAGAAATAAGAAATAATAATCTAATAAATCATGGTAATGTATAAACATAATTCAAGATTTTTTTAAAGGAAGATGGGGCATGCAATGGAGAAGAACTAAGGAGTTTTAGAGTGGACAAACTATAACCTGATATCAGCTTTTTTTATTGAGAACAACAAAAGATTCATCAATATTTTGGTCTACATTTTGCCTTAAAAGCAAATGATTTGATGTAAAATTAAGGAAAATGTCAGCAGCTTACTACATGTAGCACTTCACAATGGACAAGAGTTCAGTGAAAAAAAATTGAAAACAGTGGATACACTCAAAGTTAAGAAGCTTTTGAAAACATACATCACATGCCATTTCTCCAGGCCTTTGAGGATACACAGCAGGGCTAACTCCGAGCTGCATTAGCAAAAGGAATTGTCAAATGACCGCATTACACAAGAACTTATATATAAAAATTCACTAGTCATTTCAAACATTATCATCATGGAAATATATATAAGAGGTACTAGTAATCTTACTGATGCTTGGGCCAATAGTGGATCTATACTTGGAATAAGGTTAGCTGCAGAGTTGATTAGACCAATAGGCAGACTTGCAGCAGAAGGCATGACCGTCTGACTTATGTTACCTCCCAATGGAGGATTAATTGCTGCATAAGGGAGATATCCAAATGGTTATCACATTGAAATTGCAGAACCAACAATCGATTAACTTCATGTACAACCATGTGCAAGAGAAAAACATACCAATTCTGTCAGGGTGATTGAATCGGCAAGTAGCACCATATTTGCAGCTGAGTAACAAAAAACAATGGTATTCATATATTTAGAGCCATAGACTACCTAGAACCGCATAAGGATGTCAAAAATATACAAAATTTACCTCCCAGTCTTAACATAGAATGGACAATCTGTCTCACCCTACAAAATGAGTCAGTCATAGTGTCAGATACAACAACTTAATGTACACAAATCAGATTCTATCAATATTTTCAATTAATGGATATTTCTAATAGGCAGTTCAATATAGCATCAGAGAGAACGGCGCATCAAATGTATGATATTACAAATGAAATTTAAATTATTAACACATTAGTTTATAGTTCAATTAACTAGCATAGTATTAACAACAAAGTTTATAACTTTCTATTAAGATAGCCATAACATGCCATATCGATAGAATCGTGAAGAGCCTACCGGTCTTATAGGCAGTCCCTTTGAATTATGCACTAAAGCGGGGGTAAACGGAGCAAAAGTTTTTGCTGGTACTGAATCTCCACCTGCTGATTCAACCTGTTGCAGAGCACCAGCATTTTGCCCACTTGATGGTATTTCAAGATCCTTCGGATGATGAAATTTGCAATTTGCACCAAATTTACATTTACCAGTTTTCGAATAGAACTGTCAAGAGAAAGTCACAGAAAGAGAGCCTACAGTTTAAAGAGATAACGGGGCAAAATCAAAGAACAATAAAATCATCTATTGAACAAAAGAATCTTACTGAACATATCGGCTCTGAAGGTCGTTCAGGTAGCAAAACAGGGTCAACGGTTCCAGTACCCTGCAAATTATGTGATAAATTCATGTAGAAAAGGTGGGAGAGAACAAAAATCAAGTAGGAACCAGGATAATGGATCAAATCAGGATACAACAGGCTTACCATTCCATCTCCTCCACCTGTCAATGCGTTCAGGTTATCCTTCGGATGGTTGAATTTGCAGCGGAAACCAAATTTGCATTTCTGAGTCTTCATATAGTACTTTTCCATATTGAAAACAGAGTTCAATTGAATATGTTAACAAAAGAGCTCGATAAAAGGAAGGTGAATTAGACTACGGCATGAAAAGATTGTAAGTCTTCTTACAGGACAATCAGGTTCCCCGGGTCTCTCCGGAAGAGCTTCAGTGGTAGGAACTAGTGGAACCTGCAAAAGATAGTACCATTACAAATGCAATTCCAATTCCAATAAGTTAGCATAAGGTACTTAGTTAGGTGACTAAAACAGTAGCAAAATTATCAGACATTCCCTCTCACTCTTAACCTGCATTCTCCTATCTCAACCTGCATCTCGAACAATAATATCATAGTGAATGCCTCAATTATATTAGATCCTTGTAATCCAGTGAAGACCCTAGAAGAACTAAAGAGAATAGGGTGCGAAACAGCCAGAGTTGAAGGTTGCCTATTCTTTTCCATGAGTCGTGACATGTCCATAATAGTGATTCATTTACATAAAAATTATAACCTCAGATCCAATTTCTCAGCATGAAAAACCTTCCGCTCTGTTCTATTTAAAGCAAGGTGAAAGTTAAGATTCAGTAAATATGATAATGATGATGCAGATTGGTCCACCATTGTGTTATAAACTTAACTGACTGCTGAGTATGTTCAAAACTTATGACTTATTTAATTGAGTATCTTTCTTCTATCATCCAGATTATTTAATAAAACTTGAGATTGTGGTTTGACATCCTTCTTCGACCAAACTATATGGAAGCGTGGAACCATGATTCTGATTGCAGATCACAAAATTAATCACATATTAGAGCAAGCTGTCAATCATGATTTAGTAATATCATGGTCTTCATTATGCAGATTGTAGTGCTCATTATGCTTTATAAGTTCAACTGCCTGTCATTCACGCACTCGAGCGTGCACATGAAGAGACGCACAGTCGTGCGCGCCCACCCACATGTCCGTGCTGAGGCGCATGCACACCATACAGATACACACCAACAAAAACACATTTTGTGTGCATTTATGAATATGTGTGCATCTACATATATAAACACATATAGACACATAAACATATAAACATTCAAACGAAAGTATATTAATAAATATGTTTTAAGCTAAGTTTAGGTTGTTTTACTAACAAATGATTAACTAAAAGTTTCATAGTCAAACTGTTAAATCACACTAAAAATTTTTGATAACAAACAACACTAAAATTTAAAAATACCAAAAATAAAACAATATAACAACTTATTGAAGATTATACTAAAAAAATTAATTTTCAAAAGAATGTAATTAAAATATTACATGGCAAGTAAGCAACTTTCTGCTGACCTTTCTAAATGGAGTCCAAAAGACCGAATAATAAAAAAAAATTAATGAAAAGGAAGCTAAGTCCACGTTGTTTTTGGTCCTTCTTGTTGCTCCGTCAACTAATATCATATAACTCCTTTTTAATAGCAAATATATCCATCATTCCACAGGTCTAAAACATCTCATCATCTTGATTAGAGTTATCTCAAAATTTGTGAGGATATGCTCATTTCTTAGTCATTTTCTAAAGTACTTCTACAGTTCTACTCGCCCCTCGATTCTCATTGCAGCCAGATCTCATCCTTTGGTTTATTTCTTATTTATGGTCAGAATCAAGATGTCTTATAACCTTCTCCCTTCAATTTCATGGCTTTGTTAATATAACTGAGTCCACTATCTACAAATGTGGATTTTACGAACAAGATTCCAAATTCATCAAGTTGATGATCAATCATATACAGTGGGAACCTGCTTATTTCTTAGACACAATTTTAGGCTATGCCCATGCTTCTTTTTATAGGATTCAATACAGAATCAGAATAAGTATTCCAATTACAATTAGGAGATGATGGGTAAATAGTTATCAACTACAAAACATAAACAGCATACAACATTCAAAATTTAAATCACGAGATCTTAAAAAGATGCTTATACCCGGTGGGGTAGTCGATCACCGTCCTTCACAGCAACAATGGAATTCTGATTATTTATTCTATCCAATTAGCATATATTTCCATGTGTGATTGCATTATCATATCCCACTTTGTTGTGCAAAAGAAGGGAACTTCTCTCTGACTCAAAGATACCTTCACCTGAACTCATATCCAAGAGCATTACAGACTACTGATATAGTGACATACCGCATCTTCATCGTATCTGATCCATACACCAATTATATCCTCTATCTAAAAGGGGAAATCAAGCCAAAACTTTCTTGCTAAAAACCAGTGAAGGATTGATCATCCTTTATATGATCCTTAATCATTTGAATGTATATAAGCAACTAAAAGTCTCATGAACAGTTAAGAGGTTTAGCAAATTGATCTGAAAAGGGGATATCATCAAAGACAAGAACACCATACATGGTCCATTATATTAACTTGATAATCTATCAAAGCCTATTGTGATATGACAATATAATGTTCATAGCCGTGATACAATATATATATCGCCTATAATACAATACAATGTCCTTCACTTCCAGGTGTTTTTGCTATATTTGAGGAAGAAAATGATGTAAGCTTACAAGATTTCTAATTTTCAATTAAAAGGTCTACTGCCTCTTAAATTTTAGTCATTCACAGATGACAGATATACAAAATATTCTACCAATTTGAAAGAAAATCCAACTTTCCAAGAATGCAGTTCATAATATTAGCATATATATACATAGACAATACAGAGCTCAAAATATGATAAATCTAGTCCTAAAGATGGCAAACATAAGAAATTTCTTAAAGCTTATAATATTAGCAAATATATATATATAAGGGATGTGTTTGTATAAAATAGACAATATAGCGCTCAAAATATGATAAATCTAGTCCTAAAGATGGCAAACATAAGAAATTGCTTCACCAAAATGTGGTCAAGGTACTAATCTATTCATGAAAAAATATAAATTAAATATGACTTAAACTTATTCTATATTAATAAATAAACATAGTAGTTAACAGCCTACTTATAAAAGTATCACAATTCACAAACTTTCACCTCTTTCCAGTCTGGAATTCCACCCTCTGGTACCCAAATAGGATGGTCAAACTTGCAGGCTTCTCCAAACTTACAGGTTCTCGTCTGCATATAATGTGCACAATCCTTCTCTCCCGGTCGCTGTGGATATACGGGCAGGCTGCTTGCAGTTTCAAGTCTAGGGTGTTTGAACATAGAATTTGAAGAAAATAAAGCGTCACTTTGCCCAATAGTATTATAGCTTCCAAGAACATTCTGTTGGTAGAGAGCTATACGTAGATAGTAGAGAAAATAGTATAAGAAAGCAGCGGGCCATTAATAGATAGTGTTCTTTCATATTAATTTTTAAAGTAAATAAAATATACAAAGCTAACCATTTACTGCAAATAGTACGAATAACCTCAAAATAAAAGGTTGGATACTGAATAGTGATTATACCATAAAAGTGAAAGTCAGTATTATACAATTAGGCCAACAGTACTAGTGCTAGACACATATAATTAGATACTAAGCTTCTTAAAATTTCAGTAATGTAGTAACTTAATTTAAGCATATAAGAAACTTATATGCTAGCCTTTCAGCATATGTAGCAACTAAAGAGCATAAGGATAAAAAGAACTAGAAAAAGCCCAAATCTTCTTTGGTACGGCAAAGTTCAGCCTCCATAAAATTTCCAAATCATACTTAGGCTTGTTTGTACGGAAATGGATGTGGTTTGTGGGGGTAGAAAGAGGGGAATTTTTGGCACTGAGTCCCAATCTAAATACAACAAACCAACAAACTATGAGATGCATGACACCGTTGCATATGAAGGGCATCCTGGCTTAAAGTGTTCCTCCAAAAATCACATCTTCCTTCTCACGTTCAAAAACATCCACTACAGTTAAGATACTTCCATGACAAGAAGCTAAGCTCAAAACAGGATGCTCAGCCTACAAGGCATTTTGCAAGTTCTAGGAATCAAGAGATACGGACCACAAAAAATGTTCTGTAACAAATTTGGCATTAATAATATTAATCACCAACTAAAGGATCAAATATAATTATCAGAAATTATAACCCAAAAGTACAGATGCTGATCAATCACCTATTGTAGTCAATAAAGCATTGCATCCACTTAAAGAATTAAGAGCCTTCAGACGCAAATGTATAGGTGAGAGAATAAAACTTCCTGTTTCCTCAAAAGAATATGAATTTTAGTCAACATGGTTCATTGCCTTCAAATATAATGGTACTAACAATTGTCATACTCGATAAACTACATGCCATAGATTTGAGATATATATTGTGATTCGATTTTCTAATTTTCCCCCCATGTATTAAATCATACTATATTATGTACCATAAGCCAAATTAATCAACATCAATACAGAAATTTTAAAACTATAAGCATATGCTTAAATTTTTAATATGTGCTACATATGTTTACACATGTTTATGTTAGGACTTAGAAGTAACCTCTTTAAATATATAAAACACAAAACAATTGCTAAAATTTTTAACTATGCCAAAATGACCTGTGACAGAATAATACTTCAAATAATTAATCGATTATTTTTTAAATATAACTCCAGATTCTAGCTTCTTGAAATATGTGTTGATAAGTAATAACATATTCATATTTACTGATGTATCATATATCACACATCTACTTTTTCACGTAAAATATAGATACCTTGAGAGACAAATCAGAAATGCAGTTTAATTTTCAAGATCGAGTGTCATATGAGATATAAGCAACATGGCAATGAATTCGCGGCCGAAGCTTGCTATTTATGAGGAATGAACCAATCCAAGTGGAAAAGGACACATATCTTATCAAGGTGGATGAATAATTGTTACCCTTATACGGGGCTACCAAATGCCTGTAATTTATGCAGATTAAATTACATGCAGATATTTTCTACTATAAATCAATATGCGGATAGCATGAAATAATAAAATCAACTGTCAGTTAGCGTTAACTGGCATGCAGACATGACTAGGGTAATTGAATGAGTATTCAAATGTCAAAAGAAAATAGTTAATATTGTGAAACAGAAAGCTAATCCTGTCAAGTAACTAGCCAGAACATAAAAGCAACAACAAATATGGGGCCACTACATGCTAAGAAACTAAAAATACCATAAAAGAACGTCATATGTATATGCATGCCTGCATGTATTACGTAGATGTATGTAAGTACATATGTGCTGGATGAGCTTGGAGAAGAAGCAGAATCATCTTAATGAAAATATTTCTGGTATCTGTACAATAGCAAGAAAAATACAACAGATATCTCAAAGGTCGCTCTTGCTTTTGGTTCGAAATCAACTTCTCCTTCTCACCATTTTTTCCAGGAGATACTGTCCCAACTCTACAGAATCACGTAAATTTTAATTTATTTATTTATTTATTTATTTTTCTATTCAGGAAGGTCTAGGAATTGCATGACACTTAAAGAAAAAACCTTCATTACATTTGCAAAGAAACTAAGGTTTGCTGGATCAGAACTACATAGCAATTAAGCACATAATGTGTGGCGTAATGCTTGATCCTCAGCTACACCGCATCAAAATAACGTTAGTTAATCGATATCAGGAGCTTCCCTGAGGAACAGCCGTACCAATTTTCTAGCTTTTCTATGCAAAATCAATCTAGCAGCAGCTCCTTAAAGCTGAAAATACCTCAGGGGGTGCACTCATTTACCCAATGAGTCAAGAAAACAAAACTTGTGAACTAGAAACACCATGAGTGCATCTGAGTTTTCACAAGAAACGAGTTAGCATAAACAGTAGATTAAACAAGGATAACGTAGCCTATCTTTATTCATATCACAAAAAGATAAAGATACCAATTTGCACCTGTAATTACAAAAAATCTGCGCAGTAATTCAATAGTAACAAGATTTAGAGCGAAAAAACAAAATCCTAACCGACCTTCAGCGGACCTCTTCATGCCCGAGGTCAATCCAGCTCCATCGTAGCCAGCCCACGACGATTGGCCCCCGATCCCGCCAAACTCTCTTTGATTCGAGTAGAGAGAAGATCCGTAGTCCATCGAGGACGAAGAGTACTTGGTGATCTCGGAAGCAGAAGCGAAAGCGCTGGGATTTGAGTACCGTGATGCGGATGAGAGGTAGGGATCCGCCGAGAGGCGCGAGGAGTAGGAGCTCGCTCCGCCGTAGGTAGAGCTGTAGCCTCCGTACGCCATTGATTAGGGTTTGGGGCGGAAGAAAAAAAGAGAGAGCGAGGAGGGCTTCGCTAGGGTTTTTTAAACAGAAAGGGTGACCGAAAATTATGAGATTGTGACGTATCGGAAGTTGTTGGGTTAGTTTTAGAATTACGTTGGTTGGGTCGAGCACGCGGTTCTTGCGGACCGAGGTAATAATTGGGCAATTAGCAAATTTTTAACTTGCTTATCTCATCCCTTATAGCCTATTTGGATTTGTAGGGGGTGAAGGGAAGTTAAGAGCATCTCCAACAGCTTTCCTAAAAATTTCTCCAAAATGGGGAATCAAATGTCATATTCTCCAAATTATTTTTGCTCCAACTCCAACAGCTTCCCCATTTTGAAGAATGATGCATTTATTACAATAATAAAAATATTCTACATCTTTGACTAATAAATAATAAATTATTTATTATTTTGAAGAATCCCCATTTTGACCAAATTATTTATTATTATAATGAGGAGATGGAGTTGTTTTTTGTGGGTTGAGTCTAGAAGAACGTGAAAAGTGATTCCCCAAATATTTGGAGAATGCTTCAGATTTGGGGAAGACTCTCTATTTTTTCTCTCCTATCCCCATTTTAGGGAATGAGATGGGGAATCTGTTGGACCAAAAAAAAGCTCAAAATTCTCCAAATTTGAGAATACCAAGAAGATGGGGAAGCTGTTGGAGATGCTCTAAGAAAAACTAGGGCTTGTTTGGATTGAGGAGAATGAGGGTGAAGGGAAGTTAGGGGAACCATTCACCTCTATTCATTTTGTTTGGGAACACTTAGGAGGTGAAGTTAATTCACCCTAGTTCCCCTTGGTTCACCCCCTATTAGTATAAAATTTGTTACCCCCCAAATTGGGGTGTAACCAAGGGGAAGGGAACTCTCTTCCCTTCCCTTCTCTCAGTTTCCCTTAACTTCCCTTCACCCCCTACAAATCCAAACAAGCCCTAAGTGAGAGAATGAAAGGGAAGGGAAGGGAGTTCTCTTCCCCTTGGTTACACCCCAATTTGGGGGATAACAAATTTTATACTATTAGGGGGTGAACCAATGGGAACTAGGGTGAAAAACTTTACCTTCTAAATGTTCCCAAACAATGTGAATGGATCCCCTAACTTTCCTTCACCCTTATTCCCCTCAATCCAAACAAGCCCTTAAGATTAAGTGACATATAATTATAGGGTGTGTCCAAAGAACTAGTTTTAGTGCGTACAGAGTATGGTCCAAATTTTGGTTTCTAGTTTGACAAAACTTAGGCAATGTTTGAGCTAGTTTTTTTAGTTCGAATTTTAAGCCGTAAAACCGGTTTTCTTTTTGACCAATTCGCATATAGATCGTGTTATGGTAATTTACCATCTAAAGATGAAGATACCGAAAGGTTGTCTGCATAGGCTTAAAAAAGTCATGGTCCAGACCAGTTTAGAGGCCCGAAAGCCCAGCCAATGGCAAGTCTATTGGTCGGCCGAGCGAACAAGTCATCTTTTGACTAATGGCCGTCATTACCGACTCGAAGTGCGGGATCAATCGGTCCCTCGTAATTAAGGCGACTCCTCGAGCAGACGTCTCGACCATACACTGGATCCGAAGCTCACTCGGCTATCGTGTCGACAAATCATAATGATGACTCATAGACCAGCCCGCCTCGACTAAGGGGATAAGAACTAACTAAGCTCCCTTCAGATATCGATCAGCACTACGGTATTGATTAGTCCCATCAAGATCTCCGCTTTGACAAATCTCATTCATAAGCCGCTTATTTTCCTCACAAGTCCCTTCCCAGAGATCGCCATGATGCTCTCCTGGGCTCGAATGACTTCCCCTCTAATCACCAGACGCCATTTGGAGGGGGAAGGACGACCAAGCAGCTGGCCTATCCGCTGCCCTGCCTCATCTGTCAAATCCAGGACACTGAGAAGACACTTCTCTCATGTATCTGAATGACTTCCCTTTCAATCGCCAGCCGACATCTGGAAGGAGAAGGATGACTCGGCAGTCTGTCTGTTCACCCCTCAATCGCCTCCTGTGCATAGTCAAAGCCAAGGGTCAAACTCTCAGAGGTGATGGTCTATAAAAAGTGGGAAAGAAGGTAAAAGAGGGGGGATTTTTTTCCGGCTACTTCTTCATAAAAGCTCTGAATTTATCTTTGCTAAAAAAGACTGATAACTCTTAAAGAGTACCTGCTAAAGACCTCAATGGCCCAGGGACTCTCCCTCAAACCTCACTCAAGCTCACCAGCTGACTTGACCGTCGGAGGTACCACGGGGGAAATGAGTCCCGCCCTCCCACGAGTTTCTTCTTGTTTATGCAGAAGGATCAGGAACTCCAGTCTAAGGATCAGGCATAAAATCGGAGGAGGAGTCGGCCTCGTCTCTCATCCTCTCCCTATTCGCCGTCAGCACGAAGACCATAACCGCAACCCCATCGACTGTGTGTTCACGGACATCAACAGATCGATTCTAGCCTACTTAAATGGAAATAAGTCCAAACTCAATCCAATTTTTAAAATTGCCAAACATACTTCAATATCATATTCTTTATATATTTTACTAGTCCTTGATTTGTGTTGACAAAATCAAACTTGAGAGCTAGATGAGAGGATCTAAATCTCGTAATTTAGGATTTATTAATTATATAATGATCTATTTTGACTTATAAATATTTCTCTCGAAATACATATTTTGTTCATATGGCTTGAGTCTTTTGCCTTTTTTTTTCTTTTGAGAAAGTATTTTGTCATCTTGTAAACAAAATTTAGATTGAGAGATGCATTGTAAATATTACGATGGTGATGCATTATGAATATTATGATGGTATGTTTTGTCGTTTCTAAAAAAGGCACATTAAATATAGTAATCATTCTATTTTAGGATCTGCCCACTTATTTGGGTGAACCCCGCCAAATTACTAATACAAATTGAAACCAATTCAGTATTACTCATATACTTCTATATTCATAGTATCCAATTTCTTTGATTTTTCTGCTCTTTAAATACACACCCTTCTTATTCACCTTTCTCGTCATGTTTCCTATCATTTCAAAATCCAAAGGGGTGTTTACAATTGATTTGCTTCATAATGTTCATCCTCTTTTAAAAAAATTTGCAACTTGAAGTTAACAAAGCCTGGAGATCCCTCTTTACTAATTTTTTTAGAGCTGTTAAAAATGAATAAATATGTAAGTTGATACTCTCTCCTCAAGCATGGCACACACAATATCAACATTTCATTAATGAAGTATATTTTTTCAATGTATATCTCTCTAATTATCTAATTTTTATATTAAAAATTTGAAGCGTGAATAAATAAAAATGTACCAATTGGAATACTGTATATAGCTATTACCCTTTTTTCTAATCATATATAAGGGTACAAAGGAAAGTTATTCAAATCCAAGGATTTATTCGTGTTCATACCCAATTCTAACGAATATGATTACTAAATATCTATATCTTACGCAGGATATAGTTACAGATATTGATATATGGTGAAATATTTAGAATATATAACACCGAATACATATTGGTCATACTGTTGCAATCATTCTAAGGAGATCTTTTTAAAACTGCCTACTTTTGCTAAATATTGAGCAAAACTGACTGTTTTGCTACATATTTAGCAAAACCAACCTTTTTTTGTTAGCTCACCAAAGCTAACCAAAAAGAGGTAGGTTTTGCTGAATGTGATTTTCGAAACACACGGGACTAATAGTCTAGTGTGTTTAGTGGCTGCTAATCAGCCACTAAACAAAAATAAAAAACCCGGACTACTAGTTCCATTGGTTCAGAAAGTGAGTTTGCCTAAAAACAATAATAATTACAAGTTGCAGATGAACCCAAAAGTTGATGCAATGAACATCACTCTCATCACGTGGGGTCCACTCCATAGATGAGCTCTCCTAGTTTCTAAACCCCTCTGTTTCTCAAATCACTCTCATCACATGTAGCATACTAGCAGTTAATGAAACTATCTTTGAAAATTTGTTTTGTAACTGTTAGTATGCTACATCACTCAAATCACGTGGAGCCCACTCCATAGATGGGATGTCCAAGTTTCTGAGCCCCTCTGTTTCTCATAGTACCCGAAAAAAGTTAAAAACAAACCCATGGGTCTACTAGTCCCGTGGATTTTCTAGTTTTTATTTAGTGGCCAATTAGCGGCTACTAAACACATGGGACTACTAGTCCCGTGTGTTTCGAAAATCACATTCAACAAAACCGACCATTTTTTGGCTAGTTTTCACGATTTGGCCAAAAAATGTCGGTTTTGCTAAATATTTAGTAAAACGGTCGGTTTTGCTAAATATTTAGCAAAAGTGGCCTATTTTAAAAAATTCTCCATTATTCTAATAATTGCAATTATTCTAATAATTTGATTAATGTATTTGAGATTGATTTTAATAATCATGAAATTTAATCTTAGCTTTTCATATATAAGAAACATATTAATGAATTCTTTTGTATCATATAAACTATATTTTGCTTGATATTATCTTGTTTTATCTTATTTGTCTGGTATTTGCATGTATATGCGTATCCATATGGATTTTAGCAGATATGGATACATGCTTTTTTTATCGAGACATACCATGTTCGTATATATGGTTGGTAACTGAATATAGATATGATAAGTATCATATCGGAACAATTTGCACCCTAGGACTCTTATCTCATACATATTACTACACTAGGTGACATGCACATGCAATGCATTTTGTTAAATATCATGATTATTTGGTTCATTCTTTAATATATAATAACTTGGTCGTGAAATTGTTTCTTTTAAGCCTCAACTTGATGGTGTAATATTATTCATAAACTTTCTTAATACCTACATTTATGCATCTTTAGCTTTAAATTCACATGTTGTTGTGACCATAAGCATTGCACGCAACAAATCATTCAAAATGATAAGTCACTTATATGTCAATCAGTTTATTCATTCTCTCAAATCTTATAATAACAAATTATATATATAAGGGTTTTTATTTCTAGACACATTTGTGTAGGCGTCAAAAATTGCCGATAGGTCCCCACAAACAGCTCAGTGTTAACGAGCGACGATGAACGTCACTACCCGGTTCACAAGAGTTCAAATGACGTCGGTGAGCGCCTGAAGTGAACCGACGGACTACGTAAGCCAACAGAATCTCAGAATAACGGGGATACGGACTGACCGGAAACCCCGCAATCGCTGTAAAAGGAGCAACGCCCTCCGTGTCCCGATCACCACACTGATAATCCAACCAATGGGATCTACAGAGCTCGCCGTCAGAATTCCAACGCATCCGAAATCACTCAAATCTGAGTTCGGACGAAAAGTCAACGGCGGATCAACGGCGGATCAACGGCGGAACACCCGGTAACACCTCGGACCAGACTGAGGCACCCAGGGGTATCCCGGCGAGGTCGAAACACCCGAGAGGTGTCTTGGCAAAACCAAGACACCTCAGGGGTGTCTCAAGGCTTTTTTACGCCGAGACGCTTTTTGAGGGGG
>BQKN01064356.1:0-11448 GCA_022839385.1 Asparagus kiusianus | reverse complement strand
CAAAAAGCTGTTAACTAAGATGGCAATGGAATCAACAATGAAGAAAGCTACGATTTTCACCGCGAACAATCTGGCGACCACAGTGGGAGCCGCCGATCTCGCTGCCGAGATCGGAGCGTCGCAGCCGCGGATCTCGATCCCGGTCGTGGAGGAGGTTGAATACGAGTTCGACCAACAGAAGTTCGAGGCGTACCTGTCATCCTCGTCCGGATCAACCTCCCCCCGCAAGTCCAAGAAGTTCTCCTCCAGGAGAAAAACTCGTTGGTACGAAGACGTTGAAAACACCAACGAAGATCTCACCCCGCTGGATGCCAAAGCCGCATCGGGTGAGATTCCTCCAATTCTCAACCAGGTCGGATCTGCTCTGGCCAACCCTTCTGCCGCAGAGGGCGTGGTGACTCTCTCGAAGAGAGCCCGCCAAAGGCAACGTCAACGCCTTGCGAAACAATTCGCAAAGGCCATGGAGTCCGTTGACGGGATCCGCTACAACGCGGATCTGAAGAACAAGAGAGGCAAACAGCCTCAATAACAGATGAACGGCGGGTCTTCCAAACCACCCACAATGGAATGGGTCCGTGTCAAACGGAACCGTTCAACGTTGGAAGAGCGTATTCGCAAGCGCCACGCACTATCAGCGCAAGCACGGGCTCAAGCCGAAGAAGCCCGTAGAAGGCTACAGAAAGATGTGGCTAAGAAGCCACCATCAACCCGCAAAGTTTGGAGACCGAAGTCTGAAGCGGCGGTTCAGACCAAGGAGCAACAACTGCAGCCGTCGAAAGTGCAACTTCCGGCGAAGCAATCCAAACCGCCGATGATTTCCACAATTGCTCCGGGAGATCCCGTAGGACCATCCCAGAAAAGGAAGTCGGTTCTGGAGCGCCTCGGTCCACTTCCCAAGGAACGAGGCAAAGCTCCAGTCCAGGAACGTTTGGGGCCAATGAAGAAGTCCCGAATGATTCAACACGCTGGGGGTCGCCGCAATCCCCAGCATGACGAGGAAATTAGGGCAACTAAGCGCACTACGCTGCGTATTGAAGTTCAGGAGCCTGTTGAGAATTCACGCCTACAAAGGCGTGTATCGAGACACGTGACTCTTGAAAGCCCGAAGAAGGTAATTCGCCCTCAGAAGGAAACATTCTCGTCTGATGACGAGGACGTTATACCTGGGAAATCGTGCCAACACACGATAGGTTGCTCCGACTTTCAAACGGACGAGCTGTACTATCGTGCTGGGGGTACAAGCAAAGCCAGAAAGAGGAGTCCTCGAAGGCTAGAAACTCAGTGCCCCTGTTCAAAGCTCATTCAGGCGGTACTGTCTGAGTGCAACTGCATCAAGGCAGTCCCTGAGAGAGTTTCAGTGTTCGAAAGGCTCAGTACAGAAACGCCAAAACCAAGGCATAGGCGTTTCCGGCAAAGAAGAACGGTGGTCGGTGATGGAGAATTTCCGAGGATCACCGCCAATATGACCAGCAAGGGAACATCGGCTCAGGACAATCCCGAGACGATTCCAGAAGTGCCCCGACGTGTAACTCGTCTGCAGTCCGGAGCTATTATTCGTGCCACGTATGGTAGGGTTCGGACAAGAGTACCTTCAGGAGATGAAGAATCAGATGCTGGCTCGGTGATTGCGTCGGACAATACCGTATCCAGTGAAGGACAACCCCGCGAGTCATTCATGATAAGCGCAGAACAAGTGGCCAAGATGCTCGAAGAGGCCATGGCCAAACAACAGGAAAGCTTCAGGTTCGAAATGCAGATGGCCATGCAGAGTATGAGAGAAATGCATGAGCAACAAATCTAGGCAATGACGAACCAGCAAGGCGAACCAAGCCGCCGTAATCAGGTTGTTCAGGAAGTTGAGAATGCAGATGCGGATGAAGCTCGCAATGCCAATAACCCTCCCGTTAATGCAGGGGGTGGAAATGAGGATGCTAGTCACAACACCACGCTTCCACCTCAGAATCATGCTGACGAAAACTCGGGTGAAAGTCTGAAGCTCAAAAACCTCGAAAGCAAGATCAATACGTTAATTTCTGCTCAAGAGGTGAAGAAAACGGTCATTCCTTGTCCATACCCAAGGGAATGGGAATCAATCCCGTATCCGACGAAGTTTAACTTAATCAACTTCACGCCGTTTGATGGGAAGGGTTCACCCACTCAGCACGTGATTTACTTCAAATCACACTTGGGGGTTATTTCTGGTAACGAACCTCTGATGGTGCGGTCATTCGTTGGCACTCTTCGCGGAGCCGCCTTCGATTGGTATCGCTGCCTCAAGCCAGTTAGCATAAAAAGCTGGGATGATATGGAGACTAAGTTCCTCACAAATTTCTTCGACGACGACACCGAGATATCTATCGGATCGTTGCTCGATGAGAAGCAGAAGGACGGGGAGTTAGTCGACACCTTCGTCAAAAGGTTCCGGAACAAGACGATGAATTGTCGGGACCCGATCACTGAGGAGTTCATCCTCCAGACCTGCCACAACAATCTTTCCTTGGACGTGTTGGAAGCAATGGGAACAGCACCATCCAAAAACGTGGAAGGATCTGAAGGTTCGAGGGGAGCAAGCTGAGCGTTTCCTCAGGAGAAAGAAGGCGGAGAGAGGCCAACAAGCGGCGAATGCTCCAGCGCAGAATTTCAACCAAAGGGGGAAAGGTAAGGCACATGCCAATGCAGTTGACGCTAACCAGACTTTTCAATTGCAACCTCAGCAACAGCAGCAACGGCAACAACGACCTCAGAAGCAGAAATCTTCGGAGCCAAGGTTTCCCAAAGTCTACTCCTTCAAGGATGATGAAGTTCCCAGCATCTTCAAGTACTTGTTGGAGAACAACAAAGTCCAGCTACCGGCGATCGTAGATCAAGAAGGAGCTAGCAAAGTGACGGATTCGAAGTACTGCGCGTACCATAGAGCGGTCCATCACCCTACGATGTCATGCTACCACCTCAAGGATAAGATCCAGGCATTGATTGACGTAGGGTCATAACCCCGAAACCTGCCAAGAATGTGGGAGCAAACGCAGTGTCGATCAGCTTTGGATCGGTGCCCACAACATGGTTCGAGCCGAAACGCGTCACCAAAGTGGGGATGAAGACGGTGAATGATGACCCACATGGACAGCGCCAAAAGGGACTTGTGCCACACACAGCCCCGAACGACGAAATCCTCTGGGTTCATCCGGATCTCATTGATGATGAGCAGTGGGCGACGTCCTCGAAAAGAAAGGGTAAAAGCAAAGCCTGCAACGCTACTTCCGCAATCTTCGAAGAGGATGACGATGAAGCTCCTACCTTCCCGCTCTCTGAAGAAGAACAAGAAGTGTTTGCCACTAGAAGCGGAAACGAGTATCACTACAACTATCCATCGCCCAGTGACCAGTTAGCTGAGCAGGGGGTGACTAAACGGGGACCAGCTAAGACTCTAACAGAGCTGGGGGTGATTGCAGCTCCTAAGCCGGCTGAAGATGCTCGACGACAGCCGACGGATCAGCAGAAAGAAAAGAGACCCCAAGAGGTGCAGAATCCGAAGCAGTCTCATTTCAATCGTCCGATTGGAAGGGATAAACCGGAGAGCTCGAAAACTCCGTGGGTTTTCGATATCATGGCTCAATTAGCCAATATTCCGGCACGGATAACGCTGTATGAGTTGCTGCGGCTGTCTAAGGAAACCAGGGAAGCCCTACGAGAAGCCTTGGCCGATTCAGAAGCATTCCTCACTCGGATCAAGCCGGCACCTGAAGAGCCAGAACCGTCAGTCCAACAATGCAATGTAGCGGCCAAGAACCTTCCCTGCATCACCTTTACCAAAGAAGATATGCAGACGAAGAATTCGAACCATGATCGGCCCCTATACTTCGTCGGGTACATTGGCTCCAGCGAAGTCAACCGAATCCAAGTGGATCCGGGTTCCACCGTGAGCATTATGCCGCTTCGCCTAATGCATAGCCTTGGCATTCCAGTCAGCAAATTGGCGTCTACAGGCACAGTCATTTACGGATTCAACACCAGCGGGTCAAGGCCTTTGGGAAAGATCCGGATAAAATGCCAAATGGGTGATCTGAAGACGGAGGTCACGTGTTACGTGATTGATGCTGAGACATCATATAACTTACTACTGGGTCGGCCTTGGATCCATAGTAACGTTATAGTTCCCTCCACTCTACATCAGTGTCTGAAATACGTCGACACTGATGGAAGGGTTAGGACGGTGGTCGCGGATAAGCAACCATTTAAAGGGTTTGAGAATTATTTCACTGACTCTTTCCTTTATGGTAACGAATCCGATACTGAACCATCGGTCCAGGGCACGGACGGCGGAGAAGAAGCTGATTCCAAAGCCGGATTCGATTACAATGGTGGTTTTGTTTTAAATGACATTGTACCCTTTGTAATCAATCTTGACGATGAACAATCGTCAGATGGCAGTTATAACTGGCAACTTGCCAACATTGAAATAAAAGATGATTTAGAGTACTCCTTGTCTCTTGATGATGCGATAAAAGGATTAGACGATAAGCCTGAGTTATATACGCCGCTCCGATCATCTTATGTAACGAAGAAACACCTCCAACATTCTTTCGGAACGACCCTGATCGTTCCTGCCAAAATAGGAGGCGAAAAAGAAGTGATTTACGGTAAAGGAGAGAATTTTTCGTTGCCAGATCATTTCCTAAGAGAAGATGAAGATGATGACAAATCTGGTCTGCATTTATCTAAGTATAGTCCAGAAGCGCGCAAACTCATGGAAAAACAGGGATATGATTTTACACTCGGAGAAGGTTTATACTTCGATCAAGGTTCCCGTATCCCAGTCAAAGCGGCATATGTACCAAAAGGGAAATTGGATGATTATTACTGTCACAAAAGAGGCTTAGGCTACGTTTCCTCATCTGATGATGAATGTGGTTGGCAAATTATCGATCAAATTGCTAACAAGACTAAAGATGGGTACTCGTTAGATTCCTCAGAATGGGATTCCGATACAAGTCTGGGGGAAGCATTCAAAGCCCTAATGGTGAACATGGCTACAGCTGATCCATCCACAATGGAGGACGACGATCAAATGCCAACGTGGGAAGACCCATGGGTTCATCACCTAAACATGTAGTACGGCGATAGGTTTGAACAGAGGGAACCCCCCACCGAGGATAAAATAGTCCAAATTAATATGGGCGATGAAGCCAACCCAAAACCCATATTCATTAGCGATAGTCTTCCCCCAGATGAGAAGGAGGAATTAATTGCTCTCATCAGGGAATATATCAACGTCTTTGCTTGGAACTATGAGGACATGCCAGGGCTCGACCCCAATGTGGTGGTGCACCGCCTCGATATCAAGTCGGATGCCAAACCTGTCAAACAACAGCAGAGACGGTTTCGTCCGCAGATTATGAGAGCCATTGAGGCAGAGGTCAAGAAATTGATCGACTCAGGATTTATCCGAGAGGAACAACATCCAGACTGGCTAGCTAATATTGTCCCAGTCATGAAGAAAAATGGTAAGATCAGGATATGCATCGACTTCAGGAACCTGAATGCGGCATGTCTGAAAGATGACTTTCCCCTCCCAATCACGGACGTCATCATCGACAATACGTGCGGATTTGAGAGGATGTCCTTCATGGATGGCTTTTCGAGGTATAACCAAATCAAGATGCACCCGGATGATGAGAAGCATACAGCGTTCAGAACGCCCCTCGGTGTCTTCTGCTACACAGTGATGCCCTTCGGTCTAAAGAATGCAGGCGCCACATACCAACGAGCGATGACGAAGATTTTCCAGAAGCACCTCAGGAAAACGGTCGAGTGCTATGTTGATGATCTGGTTGTAAAAAGCCGCAACAAAGGAGATCACATCAAGGACTTGAAGACGATGTTCGATCTCATGCGGAGTCATCAATTGAATATGAATCCCACAAAATCCTTCCTTGGAATATCTAGCGGAAAATTCCTTGGATTCGTCGTCACCACTAAAGGTATACATATTGACCCTGACAAAGTGAAGGCGATACATGAATTGCAGCCCCCGAGGAATCTAAGGGAACTCAGAGGATTGCAAGGGCGTTTAGCTTACATCCGGCGGTTCATCTCAAATCTCTCTGGGAAGTGCCAACCGTTCTCTAAACTAAACAAGAAAGGTGTGTCGTTTATTTGGGACGACGCCTGCCAAAAAGCACTCGAAGATATCAAGACATATTTGATGAACCCTCCTGTTCTTGTAGCACCAAAATCAGGTAAACCGTTCTTGATATACATCAAGGCGATGAACCATTCGATAAGTGCTTTATTAGCACAAGACGATGATAATGGTCACGAACAGGCAGTTTATTACCTAAGTCGAACGTTGGTAGGCGCTGAGTCCCGATATCCGATGATTGAGAAAGAATGCCTCGCATTGGTATTTGCAGTACAAAAGATGAGGCATTACTTGGTCGGACAGATGATTTACGTTATCTCTAACGTTAATCCAGTACGGGTATTTATGACGCAACCGGGTTCGATGAATTGGCGGTTAGCGAAGTGGGCCCTTCTCTTGTCCCAATATGATCTGCACTTCAAACAGCAGAAGTCGGTCAAAGGACAAGCGATTTGTGATCTTTTGGCGGCAAGCCCGACAACAGATATGGCAGAAGTATATGATGACTTACCGGATGAAACCCACGAGGTTAACACCACGTCGCATCAACAAGTATGGCAATTATACTTTGATGGTGCTTCGAGAGCAGTTAATAAGGCAGTAACCCCCGGATGTCCTAGAGTCTCCTCCGGAGTTGGAGTTGTCTTAGTTTCCTCGGGGAAGCATGTGATGCCTCGGGCTTATTCACTGACCGGTCCATGCTCCAATAACGTAGCCGAGTACAACGCGCTCCTCATTGGACTCAGTTTCGCCAAGGAGCTGGGGGTCGAATATCTTGAAGCTTTCGGGGATTCTCAATTGATAGTCAACCAAGTCCGTGGAGAGTATAAAGTCAGGAACCAAGACCTGATACCATACCACCAGGAGGCCGTCAAAATGGCGGATTCTTTTGAGGAATTCTTTATTGAATACATCCCTCATCTCCAGAACGCTTATGCGGATGCACTGGCAGCACTAGCAGTATCACTCGCGCAGCCGTCCGAAACTGAACTGCTAGTCACAGTGAGATCACATCAACTCTGCATACCCATATCGAAGAGGAAGATGACAGAAACGTAAACGCCAAAGAGGTGAACTCGACTCAAATCAGGTCTGAGTCCCGAGATTGGCGTTTTCCCATCATTGACTATGTCCAGTATGGTATTTTGCCAGAGGATGTAAAAGAAAGGGAATCGATCCGTCGAAGAGCACCAAGGTTCTTCTATAATGCCGAGACCCGTACATTATACCGTCGGGGGTATGACGATTTGCTACTCCGATGCCTTTCGAACGAAGAAGCAGAAGAAGTTCTTAAGGAAGCACACGAAGAAGAATGCGGTGCGCATCAGCCTGGTCCCAAACTGTATGATCGCATCAGAAGAATGGGATACTTTTGGCCAACAATGGTCCGTGACGCGATCGAATACGCACAAGGATGTCACGCCTATCAAGTGCATGCAAATTATATGCACCAACCACCGGAGGGGTTACACACGTCAACCACATCCTGGCCGTTCAAAACTTGGGGCATGGACATAGTTGGTCCTATTTTTCCCCCTTCAGTCAAAGGTGATCGGTTTATTCTCGCAATCACGGATTACTTCTCAAAGTGGGCTGAAGCAATTCCTCTTAAGGAAGTGAAGACGAACAACGTCATCAATTTCATCAAGCATCATGTTATATACCGACACGGCGTACCGAGACGGATCATTCATGACAACGGTCCGTAGTTCATAAGCAACGCTTTCGTTAGGTTCTGCGATAAATTCAAGATTCAAGATGTTTCGTCGACAGCTTATTATCCCGCTGCGAACGGATTAGCTGAGGCTTTTAATAAGACGATCATTAAGATCCTGTCAAAGCTCGTGAAGACTAATAAACGAGATTGGGACGATAAATTCGGTGAAGCACTCTGGGCTTATCGCACCACCGTACGCACACCTACAGGAGCTACTCCATATTCGTTGGTATATGGATGTGAAGCTGTGCAGCCTTTGGAGATTCAAATCCCATCTCTTCGAATCGCTCTCGCAACTGAGATGACGACCGAAGAACAACATCAGAAACGTCTCGAAGAACTCGAGATGTTGGATGAAAGACGCTTGGAAGCTCAATAACACATTGAATTTTATCAAGCCAGAATATCTAGGGCTTTTGACAAAAGAGTCCGCCAAAGAAGCTTCAAGGAAGGAGATCTGGTCCTCGCTGCTCGCCGACCGATAATCCTCAACTCCAAGAAGAATGGTAAGTTTGAACCCAAATGGGAAGGACCGTTTGTGATAGACACGGTCTACTCAAACGGCGCATATCGCCTTATTTCTCTAGAAGGCGTCAGGCAATTAATGCCAATAAATAGGAAGTTCCTGAAAAAGTACTATCCCTAGTACATTCAGGATAACCCATTTATCGGGAAGTTCCTCGAATAATGTTACACTTAATATTGTAGAGGATAACCCAAAATCATTTTTCACCACCAAAATCCCTCACTGATCAATTTCAATTGACAGTGAGTCCACTAAACTGTCTTTCTGGTCCAAACCACCAACGAATTCCCCTCTTGATTCTTTCCATGAACAAGAGGCCCACTTTCAATTCAGAGCCTCCTTTCGATAAACGAAAGAACTCTACTTTTTTCTCTTTGGTTAAACCTTTTTATGGTCATAACCAAAGTTGAAATTTTATTTCGATAAACGAAAAACTCATCTAAATAACCGATCCTACAAAAGGTAAGCTTATTTAGATCTTCCGGATTCTCGAAGTGGAGATCTCACTTCTAGTTTCTTTCTTGTACTGGAAATAGAATATAAAATTCTTCCTTTCCAGAATCAAGGAATAGAATATAAAATTCTTCCTTCCTTGTTCGGGGAATAGAATATAAAATTCTTCCTTCCCACACCAATCCTTTTCCAAGAATTTAGGATTCATCCTAGGAAGTTTATCCCGAATCCTAAGCAGGGATAAGTTTGCGCCTAACACGCGCTGCCGGTTTAGTCTTTCTCCGAAGAAGAAGACACCAGAGTTCGATTCTGGGGTATTCTATCCCGAAACCTAAGCAGGGATAAGTCTGCGCTTAACCCGCGCTGCCAGTTAGTTCTTAACCGTTAAAAAGAACACTCTTCCGCATATTCAACATTGTGGTAGGTTGTTATTAATAACACCAAAATCCATGCCTCATACGCATGGGGAATTTCATCCTGAATCCTAAGAAAGGATATGCCGGCGCCTAACAAGCATCGCCGGTTTAGTCTTTTTTCGTAGAAAGAGACACCAGAACTTGATTCTGGGGTATTTTATCCCAAAGCCTAAGTAGGGATAAGTCAGCGTTTAATACACGTTGCTGGGTAGCCTATTCCCATAACAATGGCGAAGTTTATGTATTCAAAGTCATAGTAACAAGTCTCAGGGGATTCAATCTCTGAGCGCAACGTTACATGCGAACGGATTTAGACAATCCGCATGCTAGCCCGACTCAAACGGTAGTCGGTAAAGGCTAATCAAATCCGTTGAAGGCTGGGGGTTAGCCAAAAATCCTAAAGTTAACACCTAACACGTGTCGCCGGGTAGCCTATTCCCGTAACAATGACGAAGTCTATGTATTCAACATCATAGCACAAAGTCTAAGGGAGTTCATTCCTTGAGCACAACGTTACATGCGAACGGATTTAGACAATCCGCATGTAAGCCCGATTCAAACGGTAATCGGTAAGAGCACGTCAAATCCGTTGAAGGCTGAGGATTTGCCAAAAATCCTAAGTCAACGTCTCATACACGTTGCTGTTTAGTCTTTTCACAGGAGAAAGACGAAGTCTACGTATTCAATATCGTAGCACTAAAAGGGTTAACTCTTTTAGCTTAACATCACATGCGGAACGGACTTAAACAATCCGCATGCTAGCCCGACTCAAACGGTAGTCGGTAAAGGCTTATCAAACCCGTTGATGGCTGAGAATTTGCCAAAAATTCTATAAATACAAGTCATTGACGCATCAATTTTACAAATTGGTCTCGTGACTCAAATATCTGCCACGCTCCAATTCCTTAAGAGCTTAAACTGTGTATACTCCAGTAGACGTATGAGTATAAACTATGTCAAACGCCGGACAACGCGTTGTAATGAAGCCTGAACGCCGGACAACGCGTCACAAGGAAACTCAAATGCCAGACAACGCGTTGTAAATGAAGATTCAACGCCGACGACCGATGGTTAGTTCTATGTTGAAACAGCAAACTCGAGCTAAAAAGTTAGGAAATCAAGAATCGACTTCAAGTTCAAAGTTCCGATAGACGGTCAGACAATATATGCAGCACCGGAATCCTTACAGACATTCGACAAAGCACCGAATAGCCTGGAGGACTGAAGGAATCAAGAACAGAAGCCACTCCAAATATCCCAACGTAATCAATTGAAGGATGGGACAGTCATATCCAAAGTATTCTAGACTCTTCTATAAAAGAACAAGGCTGAAATACTTTGGAGGGGGTATCTGTAGGCGTATAAAACTGCCTATAGGTCCCTTAACACAGTTCGACGACGCCGATTCGACAAACCGACCATCGGGCGACGTATGCAGACACGATCATTAGTCCACAACACCGAAGCCAAGTGATACGCGACGAAACGAATTAACGAGGCTACGAGGCTAACGAACCGCACGCAAACAACGGAATGAATCCACTCACGTGCGGAATCAAGCTAACGGGTTGAGGAATCAACGAGTCATCCAACCAAGAGCGGACTCGGACGAATCACGATCGAATCAAGATCAGTTTCGGATTCGAACTCAGAGGTGGATTTACTGCCAAATCAGGAATCAGATTTACTGCCAAATCAGGTCAACGAATCGAGTCCGAACCAATCAACCACACAACCGAATCACGGACAAATACAAAAAAACGAAAAACGACGAAAAACAACGCCTTAAGGGGGCTCGGCCGAAACCGAGCCACCACAAGGTGGTTCGGCCCAAGCCGAGCCACCTTGAGGTGGCTAGGCAGCCTAGCCACCTCAAGGTGGCTAGGCGTGTCGGCCACCTGTGCGCGGGTACAGTGAAGAGAGGCTATAAATAGAGGGCATGGTTCATTTGTTCAAAGGTTGGATTTTTTGGAGGCGAAGCTCTGTAGGATTCGAAGCTCAGATCTAAAAAAGATTCAAGCTTTGGGACTTTGAAGACTTGTTCATCCAGATCCGGTGCTCGGCGATCGTCAACGCCAAAAAAGGCAGGTGTTCGAGAGGACCGGATCTCAGATCTACGCAAGCGTACTCCGGATCAAAGCTTGGTCTTTGATCCCGAGATTTGGGCGACTATTTCCTTGGTGAAATAATCCCCCCC